>JAJIZL010029621.1:651-33899 GCA_023969395.1 Amblyomma maculatum
CACATTCACTCGCCAGCATTGATCTACTCAGGGAGGGATGTCTCCAGGGCCCGTATTCGGAGTTTGCGTCGTTACCGAAGTGTCGCTACCTCACGTGACCTTGAGTCATCTGATTGGTGGAAACGCCGGAACTTGATGTTGCCACCTCTTCAGGTTCCGTAGTGGCAACACTTGGTTCCGGCGTTTTGATCAATCAGATGGCTCGAGATCACGTGAGATAGCGGCACTTCGATAACAACGTTAACTAGGAATACGGGCCCGGGTCAGGAAACTTACCACTTTTTCGACCACGGAAGGCCCGATGGGTCGTGCTTGTCGTCTTCAGTAAGGTAAGCAGAACTCGTTAAAGCCAAAGCACCTGCTGGTAGCGCGGTTGTCATAGTCTATTGCATACTCGACGGCTTTCAGCTCCAAAGCAGCTCTATATCTTGCGTACCACGTAATGGCAACGCGGCACCAAGATTGCGGTAGACTTCTACGAAACAAGTAATTCGGGCGGAATGAAGGAACAATAAGACACGGAGACACTCCACAAAATGGCGGAAAGTGACCAGACAACTAGACAGCGAGCAGACGCTATGATAATGACAATAACGATATACTCAACTGCGCTATCGCCGCCAGGTAGCGCAAATACAACTGGGCCAGGTAGTTTCAATAGCGCTCCAAAGATGGTGGCTTGCACTACTTGCAGATGACTCTCGCGGCAGTAATTTTGGTTTTGCGGGTTATTATGAGAAGAAAAAAACATCCCAATTTTTAATTCCCATTGTGAGGGTTGCGAGCATTATCTGTGTAAATTATGAGAGTCCACCTATAGTGCACATCGTCCTTTATCGATCGACTGCAACTGTACAAAAATGTGCCCCTGTTTTCCGGTGTCTGTTCACCTATCAGTGTCGAAATTTTCTTTAAACAAAAAAGATGGGGGGGGGGGGCGAGGGAGAAGGGAGGCTGGTTTTATGGCTACAAAAACGATAGGGACACATCAATTCGGCAATTCAGTAGAAGTATTTCCTGTTGACCTCTTTACAGCTAATCTCGCCGGTACAGAAGTGGTACCATTAAAAATTTCTCTTGCTTGTTTTCAACATGCGGGTTTTAGAGGATTGTTTCAGAGCTCCTACATGAAAGGTGTAATGATATCGTGTTTTTACTTGTCATCAAGAAAAGGGTTATATACTCTGCCCCTTCGATGTTTTTAGGAGCCAGTGAAATAATACGTGAAAACATTGCCCGATGTCTATTTTAGAGCTAGAAATTCAGAGGCCATCGGCGCGCATCGCACAAACAGCACATCGTTTTCACTACGCCCTTGCGTTACGTCTTTGCGGACAGAGTAATGTGATCATGAGCCGACCAGAAACCACTTCACAACCATGACGTCACTCAGGAGCAGCAGCAGCGCCGAGGCCACGAGCCCCCCTTTCTCTTAATCACGTGATAGCAATGACGTCGTCCGCAACAGCTCCGCCGGGGCCGCGCTTGCCTCTGCCTAGTCACGTGACAACCATGACGACGTTAGGCAACAGCTCCACCGGGGCCGCCTCCTATCCGTCGAAGCAACAGCTCTCGACGTCGCCTCGCCGGTAGGTATAAATTGCCGTTAGTAGGCTTCACTCGTCGTCCACTGGGTTGAAGCTCGCAGAGAGGCTACAGCCCAAGGCGGAGAGAGGTGTGCCAAGATAAAAGTGCCGCTTTCACTTTGGTTATTTAGGTGGAACACGGTTATTCCGTTGTATAAATTTATCTTCTGCTTTGTAATCGATTGCACCATGATTACGTTATTACGCTTTCATTGATAAACATACTACAAGATTTACTGGGAGGTTAAGGGCAAGATAGACGAGGAAAAGAGAGGGACACAGGGCTTTACACAGGACGAGCCCCTCTCTTCTCTTCGTCTGTCTGGCGCTAAACCTTATTTTAAATTCAC
The DNA here is from genome assembly GCA_023969395.1 of Amblyomma maculatum. Classification (NCBI taxonomy): domain Eukaryota; kingdom Metazoa; phylum Arthropoda; class Arachnida; order Ixodida; family Ixodidae; genus Amblyomma; species Amblyomma maculatum. The sequence goes on from JAJIZL010029621.1 coordinate 2,588, forward strand.
GACCTACCAACTGGCCTAGGCTAGAACTTCACTTTGCTCCTCTCATGATTTAGTTACAATACATGCTTGCTTTGTTCGTATGTAACACTGCTAGTTGGCATTCGAGCTAGCGGACTCTAGCAGTTTCCCTTTTAATGAAAGCTAACGACGTTCGCTTATTTGCAGGAGTTCCCGTGCGACGTTTCAAGCGGCGTCGTGCCAATGATGCCATCCCGCCCGCATTGGATGCCGGAGGCGATGACTCATTGGCAGCCGGGGATGCTTCCTCAAGTGGAACTGCTCAAGCGCCCTCTGGTCCGTTCTGCTCCTGCGCGGAGAATCCGTCCGGAATGTAAACACGGACGCCCGTCGACAACACATTGCATGAGTGGGTGCACGTCGCACAAATGCACTCTGGACTGCAGTGATCAGCCTCACGGAGATACGGCTGGTATTCAACTCGCAACTTCGCAACAAGAGCAGTCTGAAGGGTTTTTTTCCTTTCTTCTTTGTATGATATTTACTGTTATTTTTATCCATGGTGGCTATAATTGGGCTCTATTCCATTCCTTATTTTCGGTGTAATGTATGCATCATATTACTTACCTGTTCTTGCTAGCTTATTCTGCGTTTTCTGGTTGCTGTCTTCAAGAAGCCTGATAAAGTTGATTTAAACGGATGATTTTTTCAGTCATTTGGAGAGTCATAATTGCACGACTGACATTTATTTCACTCGCTGGGTAGGATAGCCTTTCATTGGAGAGCGGTGTCTTTGCATCTTTGAACATGCCTTCTTCACAGTAATAATAATAATCGGCGCACAGGAAAAGGGAGGCGCGCTATCTATAACACTTGTTCTGTGGACAGCTGAGCCGCGCCATAAGGGAATGGAGGAAGGTGCGAATAAAACTGGAAGAAAGAGAGAAAACAGCTATAGCGGAGGGCTACGAATATTTGCCACCTGGAGATCTTTAAGGGGCACTGGCATCGCACAGCACGTACATAGGCCTCTCCGTTTCGCCTTCATCGAAAAGCAGCCAGTGGCGGTCGCGTTCTAGTTAAGGGGAAAGGAAAGGCGCAGTGTTTGTTGCTGTGGCTGTAGGAAGGAGGAAAATGAAATGCACGGGCTTGCTACTGGCTCTGTAGCTGAGCCACCTCCGCTGCCTCGTTCGGACAGGAGAGAAAATAGAGAAGAAAGAAAAATTAGGGCACTGCAGAATCTACATTGGAGTAATACGAAAGCACGGATGCTGCTGTTGGTTGCTTCTAGTAGCTTAATTCACTTCTTGCTTGACCATTTAAATGTGCCTTATACGCCTTATACGCATAGTCCGACATACCGTAAGGCTGCGCCCCGACTACTGCGAGCCACAGCCGCATTTATCCTCCTAGCGTGACGTCACAAACAGCGAGCGCCCTCTCTCGGCTGCGACACAGCGCCGTGTATGGACACTCCGCCACCGTCCGATGGCGCGAGCTGGGGCCCTGTCTCTCCGTCTGGCGTGACGTCACATGGTCCCGTGAAAATGACGTGACGTCACCGCTGCGGCTCCTGTAAGGACTCGCCGCCACTATCCGATGGCGCGAGCTGGGTCCCTGTCTCTCGGTCTGGCGTGACGTTACACGGTCACGTGAAATGTCATGTATGGAGGCGCCACGACACGCCAAAGGCTCGAAGTGCTCGCAGTATTGCTGTCGCAATAAAAGAAGAGGTAAAGAAAAGAGAAAGACGCGTACCGGAACAGCCGTCGTCCACCACCGAAGCGGTGGCGGGTGCAATGACGGCCCACAACAGATAAGAATATGGTGGCAGGCTAGCCCACCTACGTGTCCGAGCCCCATCAGGACCAAGAACAGCCACACTTAACCACCACCTCTCTCGCAGTGTCTGTCATATTTGTTCTGTAGACACCTGAACCGCGCCTTAGGGAATTGGGAGAAAGACTGTGTGCAATTGAAAAGAGAAAGAGCAGCTCTAGTTGAGGACTGCGAAGTAATTTCGACCACCTGGGGATCGGTAACGGTGAAGGGTGGCTGTTCCTGACCCTACGGGGCTGGCACGGTACGTCAACGCCGCTTGCGGCGGGAGCTAGCCAGCCCCCTAATTGTTTTGTGCTGTAGGCCGTCATTGCACCCGCCACCGCTTCTGTGGTGGACGACGGTTGTTGTAGCGGCGCGCGTCTTTATCTCCCTCTGTTTTTCTTCTCTATATTTTCTTCTGTCCGCACGAGGCAGATGCGGTGGCTCAGCTACAGAGCCAGTAGTAGGCCCATGCATTTTCTTTTCCTTCTTACAGCCACAACAGCCACAATTACCATCGAAACGCAGCCGCGGGCGGTAGGGACCGAATCTGGATACTCCACCAGAGTAGTCCGGCATCTTAACCACTGTACTACCGCGGCGGGATTTAAGTTAGGTTTTGGGGAAAGGAAGGCGCTGTATAGATTTGGGTGAACACCAGGAAATTGTGGACACCTACACCTTATTTGGTCAGTCACTAGAAGTCCATATCTGGTGTCACACGAAGACCTGCAACACCTAACGTAATAATAATTTCCCTTCTATTGCAAATTGGTTCATAGCAAAAAGAACGCATTTTCTGTCAAGGTCACTTGAAGGTGAATTTGACAGGGGTTAAGCATGGCTTGAACTTCGGGATAGACTGAAAGCTTTGACTGTTGCAGCGATAGCCTAGCACCTGCTTTTTAATCAGCGTATTTTTTCATAATTTTTATTTAAATTAAGTTTTGGGGAAAGGAAGGACCTTATCACGTCATAACCATGTTTCATATTTTCCTTGTATATTTTACTTTGGTTTATAAGAAAGTAAAGGCGCAGTATCTGTTTGTGACCTGCAAGGTTATTCAGGGTGAAAACCTCCGTGACGCGGACGGCTCTAAAAGCTGGCGTGGTGAAACTTTCGCTTGAAAACTATGTGGTATATAAACACAACCGTAATTGAAAATCTGGTAGTTATTTATGGTAAATATCATCACAAGAATGTGCACAAGCTAAAACTGTTAAAAATTTTTTATCAGCTCCCAGGGTTAGAGGAGACGTGATGGCAATATGCTTGTCGTTGGCGTCACCGTGTCAGTTCAGCACCTAAGCAGTTTGGAAACTGCCTCCTTTTCTGGAAATCCTCGGCAGTAATCATCCACTCACTCTCAGTACTTGTTTATACATAAACTGTACATCTCAGTCGAATCTGAGTCGACAGTTTGCTTGGCTGGACATCACAGGTTTATCTTGCAGTAGTAAATTGCAATGCTAATAAAAAATTAAGCTTCTACACGGGCTCAACATGACCGTAGGAGTACCTGAACTACTGGCACATAACGGAAAGGTTAAAAAGTTTGCAGCTTTCACACAAATATATTTACCAGTGCAAGGGTGTGCTTATCTCCTTATAACGGGATAATGGCAATTTCATGAAGGTAACAAAAAATTCCTCGTGAAGTAAAAATAAAGCTGCTAAAGCTGTTAGAATTTATTATTATGACGGCTTATTATTAATCTACCGGTACCACTCAAGAGGAAAGTGTATAATAGTTGCAGTTTACCACTACTCACCTATGAGGCTGAAATATGGAGGTTAGCGAAAAGGGTTTTGCATAAGTTGAGGACAACGCAGAGGGATATGGAACGGGAATTGGTAGGTGTAACGTTAAGCGATGACAGGTGTGGATAGTCGGTCAAAGAAATAACTGAAGTTACTTACATTCTAGCCGAACATAAGAAGAAATTGGCATGGGCCGGACATGCAGTGCGAAGAGAGGATAATCGATAGTCTTCAAGAGTAAACAGTTCGATTCTAACTGAAGGAAAGCGTGGCAGGGGGCGGCAGAAAATAAGGTTGTAGATGAGGTAAAGAAGTTCGCAGGGGTCAACGGGGTGCAGCTAGCACAGGACCGGATTAATTGAAAAAAAAAAAACGGGAGAGACCTTCACACAGCAGAGGTTATAGTCTGACTTTGATGATGATGAAAAATAAATTTATTTAACGGGTTTGATGCTGCTGAACAGTTGTCACTAATAAGCCATCATAGCAGCATCTTTAATTCAACAAACAGGTTTGATTCAGCTAAAGTGACTGTCACCTTCATGAAGTGATCCGTCAGCCTTGCCCAGATCACTCTGCAATAGAGGTGGATGGTGACACGTGCAGTCTTGATCCGCACCCTGTAAGCCAGGGCAATGTCTATTATGTCTTGCCGGGTTTCTAAGTGCCTGGAAAAGAAGGGCAAGTTCCACAATATTAACTGTCATGCTCTTTCCGGTTTCCTTGTGAAGTGCTGTTTAAAAGCCAAAATGACCTTTTCTGCACATTTACATAAACTTATAATGTTACCACCGTAATCTATTAAATAAATGCCTGTAATTTTTTTGCCCTTTATCATGGACTGTATGTCAGAATGCTGCACTCTTGTCCTTTATTATATTTTTATTTGTGAAGCCTTTGCACATAGTTTCTGTGCGAAGGCTACAGCTAACTTGTTTTGCTCTTAGTGCAGGGAATACTGCTTCTGTACAAAGTCTGGTTTGGCATATTCATGAAGTAGCTAGTCGATAATTCATCTTATGCAGGTTACATAAGAAGTTTTGATCCTCGCAGTAAGGCGCATAAATAAGAAACCTGCATAAAAACAAAGTTGCTTGTTTTGCTCTCAACTTCACCGTAGAACAAAGAGAAAGGTCAACGGACACCATCTGAATTAAACTGTGATTAAATATACTTATTTAAATCATCCTACATGTTATGCTAGTTGTAAAAACGTAAAGCAGATTGTCTTGAAGGTTTACTAACCTCATGGTTGTAGCAGGCCGTTTACCTGGCTCAAGGAGCTTCCTCACAACGCATTGTCGAGTGAGGTTTTCAGCAATGAACAGGAGGCAGTCAAGCATTTCAGGCGGCGTTCCGTAGTAGTTATAAAACAAGTCACGTTTCCATACTCTAGTTCGCAGCATCTGCAACTACAGCAAAGCAGAAAATGTAAAAGGCAGAAAATAACTGCTTGTTGACAAGTTTACAAGTTCAGAAACGAAATGTTATTTAATTTTGTCATTCTCGATGGACCAATTGACAGCGTGGCGAAGGAAGATGTCAACAAAGTTGAAGGCAGAAAACAACAGGTGCCGCACTCGAGTGTCTCGGATTAGTTCGATCACTTAAAAGTTTGCAAAAAAATATATGAGCGTTTTTAATTTCGCCTCGTTCAAAACGCAGCCATGAAAGCCTGCATTCAATATCGCATCCTTGAGTTCGGCCGCCAAACATTAAGTGAACCACTCCCGCGAGTCCATGAAAATATTGAGCTCCAAAGTATAATTTACATTCCTTAATACTTGTCGATACGGAACAGCATGACATCTCTAGATCAATTTACATGCAAAACAACGACCACCGAGTAGAGTGGAAGTGAAGTGACGAAATCAGGCACTCACCACCGTGTGTACCGTTCTTTGTGCTATCGATGCTGAAACGCCGGCCACACCCAACAGGGTCGGCGATGCTGTCTTTTTAGTATAATCAGAAGCAGCAGCTTCGTTTTCAACAGAAGTTGGTTCAGCCTTCTATCCACTGGATTTTTTAGCATAAGAACAGATGCTGCTCGCTTGCTAAAGTCCGCGCTTGGACAGTTACGTCGCTCACGTCAGTGCCGCCGCCTCATGTCAGCGCCCTGCTCAAGTATGTTGTAGCAGTAGCGGCAATGTTGCTTCTTGAGTATTCTAGTTCACTATAGTAGCTGCCGGAGTGACTATGCATGAGGAAAACGAATTGCGTCTTGAAGTAGATCGGAATCCATCACACTATTTACGTCGCTACGTTAACAGACAAACTATTATGGCTTGACTGAAATGTGAAATCTCATGGTACGCGGTATTTGGAAGGTTTAGGCAAGGTTAGTATGGTCACAGTGCGTGAGTCTCGTTACAGTGGTCTAGAATCATGGGCAGTGTGTCGTCCGTGCCGGGGAACTAAGCGGAGCGAGGTCGCCGCCGCGATGACAGACGTGCCTGATACCCAGGGGGTGATGCCAAAAACAGGTATGCCAAGGGGTGCGGGGTGCGCCCAGCCGAGCTCCGTTCGCTTGCATGCAGAGATGAGCACAGACCGCCTTCGCTTGTTGATGTGAGGAGTTCATATTTTGTTGTTCTGCACGTTCTTCGCCGTAGCGCTTGCTTGGTGTGTTGTTGACATCTCATCTGAGCAATGCGTCCACGACGACGGAAAGATACGCGATACAAGGGACAACATATTTTGTGCCGGGCTGCAATAGCAGTTACCGCTTGTGCAAAGAAGTTCGGTCCCTTTTCGTGTCCCTTTTCGCTGATCAATGTAAGATTTGGTCAAGTAACCCAATCAACCACCGGATATACATCGGACATTCGGTGTACGTCCGGTTCTGGACATACGGATATCCGTAGGAGTTCCGCGGACACCCGACGGACCTCTCACGGATCTCCGACGAATGTACAAAGTAAGTAGTTGAGTCTCCCACGGAGATCTGCGCCAGATATACGTTGGCGTATTTATTGAGGACATTCGAAAGTGATGCCTCCTCTACTTAGAAGAAGAAATCTATGACTACTGCAGGTAATTAATAAATCTAGCTGACTCCATGCACTTATACGAGTCTATGAATTGCTTGAAATTGGACATGCGCCCCAACGTATGTGGAATGCATGCCTCTACAAAGCAACTAATGGCCACAAAGTACAAAGCATCACATTTTTGGCAATTTTATTAATGAAATTAAGGCTGCTTCCATTATTCAAGAGGTTTTTCAATCTGGTCCTACCTGCACAGCATCGAGATGGGGTATAGGAATTAGTGAAACTAAAGGAACAATGCACACTGTTCACGTATCCAGATGTTACAGGCAGGTATGCAAGGAGCGCAGCATCCTTTTCATACATATTCATGCATATTTTATCAATGGTTGCCAGAAAGAATAGTACAGAGTTATAGACATGAAAAAAGCCAGCAGTTACTAAAACCAAGGAAAGAATAAGGGCGTATTTATACTTTCTAATTTGTAGCGTTGATCAACGAGGAAATATTTTATGGCTGAAACTTGATTCATTAAAAGGCAAACAAAAGAAAACAACATGCTACTAGTAGGATCCAAACCAACAACCTCAAAGTTTAGCATATGTAGCTGGAAGATCCAGCATATATATAGTTCATAACCCATAAGCAACGAAATATTATTTCTTGAAGTGCAATATAGGTTTGGTCTGGTTTATGGGGTTTAACATCCCAAAGTGAATCGGGCTGTTAGCATAGTGGAAGTCTCCGGAAATTTCGACTTCCTGGGGTTCTTTACAATGCACTGACATTGCACAACACACAGCAACCTTGCTTTTTGCCTCCATAGAAAAGTAACCATCGTAGTCGGAATTCGATCTTGCATACTAAGGTTCAGCAGTCGAGTGCCCTAACCATTGCACTACTGCGGCAAGACTGAAATGCAATATATTTGCTTTCCAGACACACTCTAAACACATACCTTAGTGTAAAAATTCCGCATTATGCAACGCAGACGCAGTAGATATGACTCCTCTGAGAGCCTAATAAAAAGTGACAGATTCAGCCTATTTGTTGCCACACAGTTGCAAGTAATCTGTGACTCAGTACCTTGGTACTAGGTACAAGTACGCTGAACTATAGCTGGACATTCCTCCGACTGCAGAAAACAAAAATAAGGTGCTGATTATATGAGGGGAAGAAACCAGCACTACAGTTCAAACTTAACTACACTCTGTTGCTGAAAACAAGTACTATACTATCACTAGCCCAGATCAGTCACTTCCACAGCACATGGCCAAGGAATGAAGTGCGAGAGAGCAACTTATGTAACACACATGCAGCATACCAACTGATGTCATTATGCAGCAAAACATGATCTTTGTCAGAATTACACAGTATGAAAGGTTCGTTGATGAACCGATTGTGGGGTTTGTTGGTTTTCAGTCAGTTTCAGCAGCACAGCAGGATGAGAACAGAGCATGGAGAAGCACACAGGATAAACAAGCACTGAACCAGAGTTAAAAGGAAAAAGGTCTCTATAAAATGAGGGCATGTAAATGAGCAAATAAAATCAGAGATAAAATCAGATAAAACCACAGATGAATGCTATCTACGTGCTTGAGAGAAACACAGGCTGTGCTGGCACATTCATCCTTAAGTGTCACGATCATGGTTGCTTCCACTAATTTGCCTGTGAGTTTATTATGGCATTTGTTCAGAATGGTGTTTGCACAAAAACTGGGGAACATTTTCCATTGCTGTCACGTTTGTGACAGTGCACTAGAAGATATCTGGACTGTGAAACTTTAAAATCATTGCTACACTCTATAAATTAGTCTTCTATTGATAGTTCGGCCAGTTTGGCCAATGTATGCTTGCCAGAAGATAGTGGAATGGAGTATATGACGATTTCTGTGCATGCTACGATGTAGTTCGTGTGTCATATAGTACAACCAGTGTTTCTCTTTGCAGTATATCAATAAAAGACTAACAAAGCACAGTAATGACATTAAATGCTCCCTGTTTAGAAATTTGCAGTGAACATTGCAAATGTGAGAGCAATGCAAAATGGACCCCTGTTTTTGAATAACCAACCATTCTGAAAAAGTGCCCAAAAAAAGCTCACACGCAGATTAGTGGAAGCCGCCACTATTGCAAACCTCAAGGATAAATGCATTAGCACAGCTTCTGTTTTCCTATCGCTCAAGAAGATTTATTTCATCTCTGATTTTATCCTTGATTTCATTTGCACCCTTTACACGACCTCACTTTACACATATTTTTTTACCTTGTAATAGTTCGGTTCAACCAATCGACAATTAAATTTTTACCTTACTGAAAATGAAACGATATCAAATGTCTTAGCCAAAGCAGTGTCCACCCAAAGAAACAAGGCCAAACAAGCACAGCAAAAGCACAGTCACACACTGAGACCAAAAGCAGTCACGAGCCACACACACACACCCAAACACAAAGCAAAACAGAGCTGCCGCACAACCCTCACTACAATACAACAAATTGCATCAAGATACGTTATTTCTGTACATAGCTAGTGAATGTGTCGCTGACGCGTAATTCCGTTTCCTCAACGGTATGGTACCACAACTTCTTTCTCTCCACTAGTTGTGTCTCAGTGAGTTAAATGGCAGTTGTTGCTGAGAGGTGTCTTTGAACGCAACCGAAAGGTGACATAAAGTAACTCTACAGTGTAACCATTGTCATACCGTCACCTCCTGGCTGCGTTCAAGGGTGGGTTTGCGGCTATTAAGGATAAAAAAATCGCATAATGCAATCTAAAGGGGAACACGGCTCAGGAAAGACGTTGGTAGCTTGGAAATAAAAACAAATTGCACTCGGAAGATTCAAACAGACGCACCAGTGCTCAGGTAAGTAGTCAATCTATTGCTCCACAGAAGCTTTTTTTTAGAATGAACGGGAACGGAGGACTCTAAATTCGCTCTTAATGTTTTTGGGCAGGTCCTGATGGCAGTTACTGGCCCTACGGGGTTAAGACGGTGGGCCAATGCCGCTCACGGGGGGGGGGGGCTAGCCAGCCACCGAATTTTTATTTGTTCTAGGCCGTCATTGCACCCGCCACCGCTTCGGTGGTAGGTAGGTAGGGTAGGGATCTTTGAGTTATTCTCGGGGAGGGGGGGTACCGGACACGGGTTATGCCGGCCTTAATTCGCGGCGGCACTCTTGGTGTCCGGGGGGAAGGGGAGATGGGATGTTGGGAGGGGAGGGGGGGTCATCATCTTGGAGTTGCTCTCGTCGTCGTCCTCAGCTTCGTCGCCAACGCTGTGGCCAGCAGGTCAGCAGGCCTGGTGGTAGGCTACAGTTGTGCAGCCAGGCCGGACTCCTCCAGGAAGGCCAGCAGGAGCCGGTGGGCTGCCAGGGGACTCAGGGCCGGGAAGAGCAGATGGTTCTCGGTGGCAGCAGGAAGTCTAAGGGCCCGGTAGCCTGCCTCCATCTTGCGGCGGTGGTGGGCATGTGCTGGGCACACACAGAGGAAGTGCCCCAGCGTTCCTGCATCACCGCAGGAGGGGCATGCTGGGGAGGGAGCCCGGCCACAGACATGTAGCTCCGTGGGTGTCCAGGAACCTCCGGTGCGGAGGCATAGGAGGAGAGCTCGCTCCCTGCGGGCGAGCTTGTCAGACAGGCGGTGGAATGTCCTCTTCTCGGCGATGCGCCGATCAGGGTGCAGGGCCCTCAGCGCCTTCTTGAGGGGGAGCCTGGAAAAGTCAGATAGATACATGGTGAGTCATACCTACCTGGTCGGAGTGGGCCGCTTTGGAAAGTGCGTCGGCCTCGTCATTGCCCTGGATGCCCGCATGGCCCGGGATCCAGTGCAGTGAGAGGACGAAGCCGGCATCCTCCAGGGCCTGGAGGCGCGCTCGTAGGTGGCAAGCCGATAGCTGGAAGCAGGACGACTTGCGCAGGAGCTGCAGTGCCGGGCTCGAGTCACACAAGATGGTGTAGAAGCCTGGGGGCTGACCAGTCTCCAGGCAGTCTGCTGCCAGGTGGAGGCCCGCCAGCTCGGCTGCAGTAGAGCTACCTGGAAAGGAGAGCCTGCAAGAGCTGGACACCCCCACCTGTGGGGCCGTCATAGCCGTTGCAGCCTGGCCCGTGGAAGGTAGGACCGAGCCGTCGGTGAAAAGGAGGGGGCTCCCTTTGCACTCTTCAATCAGGGCTGCGGCGGCCTGGCCCAGGGCAGCAACTGGAGAGCGGCGCTTGCTGACCCCCTCCAAGTCAAGGGTGACCTGTAAAGGAGAGCGTGTTGGTGGAGGAGGGAGGATGGAATACCCTGGGGCGTTTCCGATGAAGTCCTTGTATACAGCCGTCAGTTGTCCCATCCGTGAATGGGGGGCGCTGGCCAGCCGTGCCAGGAGGGAAGCTCCGTCAGGGGCGTGGTGAAGGCGGTCCACGTGAGTGAGGCCTCTCTGGAGGAGCTGCAGGGTCAGGGGGTAGACGCCGGCTTCCGCCAGTGTTGCCGCAATCCTAGAGCGCTGCGTTGCTCCCAGCAGGCGTCGGATCCGTTTCCTGCATGCTCCGTCTAGGATGTTCACTCTAGTGGGCCTGAGGGAAACAAAAGGGAGGGCATAAAGTAAGGAAGAGGTGGCGGCCGCCTCAAACAGCCGGATTGCCCATGATGTTGAGCAGCCGTTGCCCCCTGCGAGAAGACGTTGGGCTGCTCGGCCAACCCGGTTCAGATGACCCAGGTAGGCCTTGTCTGCAGGGATCCATGTGAGGCGGTGATCGATCACCAGCCCCAGGTACTTGACCTGGCGCCTCCAGGGCAGGCCGGTGCCGTCGATCATCAGGGTGGTTGCATGGGCTGACGCTCGTGCTCCCGAAGGGTGCACCATGAGGGCCTTCGACTTTGCGGCAGAGCTTGAGCCCCCTGTCGAGGAGGAACTGCTGCACGGAGTCGAGGGCTCGTTGCAGGGCTATCCTATAGCAGAGATCATCCCCCTCCTTGGGGCGCCCGAACCCAGAGCGCCACGTCGTCGGCATAGACCGAGGTCAGCATTCTGTGGTCCCGACCCTGTTTGATGGCGCTCGGGAGACTGGCCAGGAGCAGGTTGAACAAGAAGGGGCTGAGAACAGACCCCTGGGGCACTCCTGTGTTGATGGGGCGAGGCGAGCTCAGGGTCTGTCCAACCCGGACCTGCAGGGAACGATTGGAAAGGAAGGCTGTTATAAAACACCGCAGGTTACCTGTGACTCCCAGGTCATCCAGAGCCTGTTGGATGGCCTGGTGTGGTAGATGGTCGAAGGCGGACTCGACGTCCAGAAGGGCGAGTAAAGCGACGTCGCCCATGTACTGTGCCTCTTCCAGGGTGGACACCACGTCCGCGATGGAGTCCGTTGTGCACCAACCCGGACTGGCTTTCAGTTCTTTCCATGACCTGGCTTTATTTCAGCACCAATCCGCTGACACATCTACAAAAAAAAGAATTTAAAAGATAGGAAAGTCACACCACTGCATAGCCCTAGTAGTTCTGGCATTATGCTTTATTCGCATTCCGTTTTATCAAAACTACGAACCTACATATCATTCACGATTCACATCTGTAGACAAATTTTTTCTTTAGCCACGAAATCTGTGAGCTTTCTTTTGTCACCGTGCTGCTGCGCACGGATGAACGTAATAATTACTCTCATTCCAAAACTCCACTTTGCCTTGAGGGTTTCCTCTAAAATATTACCAAACACTCATAATAAGAAAGGCGCGAGGCACTCGTTTCCGGGCCTTTGTGGCACGCTCGTAAACGCGAAAAAACAATTCTCCTGGCAGGTACCGCCTCACGTTTGTAACCACTCCGTGCTTGAAACTTAACGCCAGGCTGAACAAAGTGCGCAGTAGGTGGCAATTGTGTTGTAACACTTCACCTATCCAGCAATAATATCCAAGAGTATTGTTTACGCACTGTTACATTCGGGAGTGACCAGCCGCCACTTTCATCCAAAACAACAAAGCACCATCTGGGCGAAGTCAGTTGCAGAAAGCTTTAGTGCCAAAAGAAGGTCTCGACTAGCGCATAAGGGGAAGATCAATTCTGTAGCACAGCCAAATAACCACACAATAAACAAACGACACAAAATAAGCCCGAAAAACGAAATCCCAAAGAAGCGCCACGGAACGAAAAAAAAAACCCGCGGCCATTGCGCCAAAAATACTTGTCTGCTGGATTGGATCGGATGGCATCGACTTTCAGGTGTTTGAGGTGAGTTCTTATGCTGTGCTGCCTGGTAGGAGTTTCGTTTTCACCGAACAAAGAGTGCATGCCTCGGCACGTAAGAATGCCGAAAAAAAACGGCATTAATTATCAGATCAGATGCTGGAAAGTAGCATGATTTATTTAGATGCTAATAGGAATGCGGTCAGATAATTTCGCCATCTACACTGCAGCCAAATCACTTGTTAAATATTTGGCGTGAGGATAATTAAAACATGTATGTCAGCCACAAATTCGTGGCTATAGACAGACATTCACGGACACCTCTCGGACGTCCGCGTGTGTACATCCGCTCGCCATTCAATAACCGATGCCCCTCGGACATACTCCGAATCTGCGATACGGATATCCGAATTTGGACGTCAGTACGGACGCTTTACGGACGTCCTCTCATGGCAATGGAGATTCGGATCCTAATCGTACTTACCACGGATATTCGTGGTTGACTGGGAACATCAAGAACAGAGTGCTGAACGAAGCAAGCGCTGTGTACGAGAGTTATTTTTAACATGTTTTTATTCGGCGCACGTATAAAACAACTATCAGCGGTGAGCTAGTGGAGATCCCTCGAGACCGGCCATTTTTACTAATGACGCCATTCCGACCATTTTTCCGGGCGCACAAAAATTGTTTCAAAGCCGCTGCCAAATGAAAAGAAAGCCAGGAACATCTGTGAACAGACAATTCATGCATCGAAGCGGAGACGGTGTTCACAAGCTAGCTCATAAAGATCAGCCGACATCTGGCGGTGACAGACCTGAGGAGCCCAATAGTGGGCTCCAACAGAGGAGACCAAGAGTTGTCAAGAAAAACAAATGTACATCATATGTAAGCCTAAAAACACCCGAAATGTGGTCAAGCATCACTTTGCCACGCTCTGAAAAAATTACGAGGGGCTTTAGCGACTAAAGCAGTGAAAGCCGAAAGTTTGAGGTCTCACCTTTTCTAGCGTTCCTGCCATCTGCAATCCCACTCTTGAACGCGCACCAAGGAACGCCACGCAACAAGAGCGATGGCATACCATTCAAACGCACACTTGTCGGAGAAAGTGTGACAGACACTGCGCCTTTCCTCCAAAAGTCTCTTGTCTAGCGTTCCTTCCATCTGCAATCCAACATTTCAACGCGCGCCAAGGAACGCCACGCGACAGCCGCCACAAAGGCTGGATAACTTTGTCCACGATAGTATGAGCCATTAAAGGCTTTCGCTTTAAAAGCTATCCACTAGGCCGAGTGCATGTGAACTGAACGCTGCCGGAGACAGCAGCAAATTGACCCTGAAAAAGCTGTCAAAATTGATATGTCGGCTACAAAACGTAAGCGGGTTACGTGTGGCGCACGCTGTGTGGCGCACGCTTTCACCCCTTCAGAGCGCTTTGCTACAAAAGGAGGGCGCTGCCCTCAGAAAAGCTAACTGCGCTTACCGCTCATTTTAACGCGGTAGCGTTAAGGAGCTCGTGTCGCAGAAAAGCCGGTGTCGTCGGCGGCGTTGGTCGTGAGCGATAAATCCCGGCATGCACTTCATAAATAAAAAGCAATTTCCAAGATGGACTGGGTGGGAATCGAACCAGGGTCTCCGGAGTGTGAGACGGAGACGCTACCACTCAGCCACGAGTTTTTTTTTCTTTATTTCCTGACCGAGGACATACGGAAAAAAGACACATGTGACATCAATAACATGACAAAATAAAAGATCAAGCATTGACTTAAAGCTTCAGCCTTCCTTAGCTGAAGTTGTCGGATTAAAAATCCCTCTTATGTGACAACCCTTCAAAACTAACTAACCATTCTGGCTCTAGTTTTAAAGCTTTCTGTTCGTCCACATATGCCCGTATGCTCTCTCTAAAGAGGTGTCTCGCTGAACGTGCATCGACGTCACCGTGCTCTACAGCCATTCTGCTTTTCCATATGCTGTGGAGAGCCGGTAGCATCAAAAGATCCAACGGTGTATCATTGTTCGCTTCTACTGGCAAGAATCGGATACCATGTGGGCTTATGGGCAGTTCCTTTTTAAGCGTCCTCTGGAGCACGTCCCATAAAAATACGGCATCCCAGCATTCGAGAAACACGTGTTCAATCGTCTCCTCTTTCCTGCCTATTATGCAGTGGACACCCCAGGGTACAAAAAGCCCTTTCTGTTCCTTCCATTTCTTTACCTCCAATGTTCCAGTGTGCAGCTTAAAAAAAAACGTTTTCACCCCTGCCGGCACCATCATCCTCTTCACTCTTTTAAGAACATTTTTGCCCCCTGTGGACGAGTACACAGCTCTGTACAATGGTTCTGGAAGCACCACATCGCACAAACCATGCTGAATACGCCGGTTCTCGTCCGCTCAGCCACGAGTTCGATGCTTGAAAGCGGTACAAAAGCGCTTCTAGTGAATGCGGTGTTGCCTTAGAAACGTGCCGTAGAACGGTATACTGCGGTGTATATCGGTAATTGTGAGCATGTTACTTACAGAAGTCGCAGTTACACAAGTAGCGAAGTACGTTTCCGCTACATTATAGTGAACTAGAATACTATCGATAGTATTCTAGTTCACTATACGCTACATTTCTTCTGCGCTCTGCGCACATGCGGAGCCATCTTGCGGCAAACACAGAAGAACCCCTCCTCGCAATGTGCGGCGCTGCCCCGACACGTGGCGCGCCAGTTCCCTGACGTTTCGCCGTGCACCCTCACGGGTTGTAGAATCAAGCGTCTTTTCTTTCTTTAGATCACTATCTTCGCTCATCCGCTTCTCCCCTTCGGGCCGCGCGGGTACCGGTGCAAGGATGCCCCAATACCCTTGCGTGTAATAAGTTTTCTCGATGAGGTGCAATAACGCTATCGCGTTCCACTCTTGAAGGCGAAGCTTAAGCGTCCTCCAAATTTTTTCATTAGTGCAGGGAAGATGTAATCTTCGTTAGGATAATTCGCCCGTTTAATATCAGCGTACTTTTCAGTAGATGCAATGATTCAAAAGGGTACTTATTTTACCTCGTTTGGAGTGTAAGCAGAGTAAGGAGTACAAATCTCTAAAACAGCACGTGATTCTTCGCGCGATTCCCAGTTTTTTGCGTAACACTTCACTGAGCGAGAGGAGAGAGAAATCCGAGGCAATATTTCACGCTGTTTAGACTCATGATGTTGCTACATATATAGCGAGATGAAACGTCCAATGTCGCGTTTGCTGCTGTTTGTAACTCATAGAGGGCGTCAAGGTTTTTGTGATCGTAACCCCAAATAAAATGAGGAAAATTTGAGTAAAACGCGCAGTTGCCTCAGTACGCCTACATGCCAATAGCAAATATGTGTGATGTAAATGCTCCCTAGCGTAGGATACTCCCCAAACCCTCTCTGTTACGAAAGGTGCCTGCGAAAAATTTATTTTTATATTTGCATTTAACCTCCTGCTGAACATTGTTGTGGAGGGGGACTTCAAAAGGGCAGCAAGTCTCAGGTTAAAAACGTAACCACGCGTTGCACACAAAGTTTGAATCCACACTTTTGTGCAGTCAGTTACTTTTGGCAGCATTCAGCAAGTACCCACTAAACAAACAATCAAGTTGCGAGGTAACAGCGGGAAGAACGAAAATTGCGCAAACAAAATGCCGTGTGTTTTTTTTTTCAGTTCGTTTCCAGAACATGTTGCTATTACGTTCTGAACATTTTGTCTCTCCGTTAGCATAACAATGCCTCATGTAAAATCATCTCGTGGTCACAACAAATCTAGGAACCGCAGGAAACATCACATTGAGTTTTCGAAGTTGGTTCGTACATTACATTCCTGACACTCCAACCAAGCAGAAAAGCAAGTTTTCGGTCTAACGTTGAAGCTACGGGAGCTATGTTCTGATGTTTAATTATCAAGGTGTTCTAGCGAGGAGCATATATAGCTTCACAGCACCAGCAGGAAAGGACCGTAAGGCGAAGCGGAGCGCTCTTCCACTGTAGCCTAGCTCCCCAAAAGCATCCATCCAGACATCAGCCACGCCGTACGTGATACTTGCTTACTTTTTATCATCCTACTTAAGAGAGCAAGAGAGCATGCTTACGTCAGCCACCTTACACTCGTCGCCACTCGGCGCTGCGTCTGCTCCTCTGAGCGGCTCGGTTGCTAGGTTACGTTCGGCAGAGCCGGTACGTACTCGATCTCACCAAGAACGTCGTAATAGAACAGGAACCCTAGTTATCACTCCGTCTAAAACAGTTTAGAACCTTCTCAACATTTTAAATTATCCTTTTTATTTACTAATATTAGTAATGTCATTTGATTGAGCGACGTTCCGCTAATGTTACTTTATTAACCAAACCCTCACCCCTCACTTACATCTGCGTTTAACGACAGAGAGATATTACCCTCTCTTCCAACTTCGACATTTTCCCAACAGATGTGGTGAGAAGTGAGGCCGAGAATTGAGGGAAGAGGGAGGGCATATTTACGCTATATGGTAAAGATATTATACAGCTTAACAATGACTTCGCTCCTTTCATCAAAAACCTTATACCTGATTTTCAACTTCGCTCACTTGAAGCAAACTAGTTACTTTTTCAATCTGAAATGTAATATCTTATCGCTATAAACATCCCTATTATCACAATAATTGAGCAACCCAATTTTCCACGGGGTAATAAAACACTAAAATGATTAGAAAAGAAAACGACACGATTATTCTGTGCGACCGAAAGTACTAACATAGTGAATGACAGGAGTAAACATTGCACTGTCCCTGCCAATTATTACACCGATGTAGACAAAAATCACGGTAACTTCTTGTTGTACGCTTTGCCAAAATAATCCGAAGCGAATCTGCAAACTATTCGTCACAATATATACAGGAAAATATCACTAAGTGTTTATTCTGAACTCTTATACTACGACTAAGACGTTACAAATGCCACAAATGAGAAGTTTTGTTGTATATTTCCTCATAAACGTCTCATAACTTCTATGAACACCCTTGCCTTAACAACTGTTCGATGAAAAACATCGTTCTTTGAGCAAAATAAAACCAACGACCATAGAATCATTACCCAAATCACCATCTGCCAGCGCTGATGGCGTCAACCCGAATATCTTGAAAAATACTAAATTTATTTGTGGTGAAATATTATCTCACTTTCCAGCAGCCTCTCTCTTCGTCCTCTCTGCCACGCGACTGCCGGATTGGGAAGGTTATTCCAGTCTGTAAAAAAGCAAACCAATCATCAGCACTTAAATGCAGGCCAGTCTCGTTAAGAAGAGTCTGCTGTAAAACAATGCATGCTTCCAGGTTTCTGTCATTCATTATTATTTTCATCCCATCCAATACTGCTTCCGCTGAGGTCGTTCCTGTGACCCACAACTTGTTCTTTTCTTAAATACATACAGGCAAGTCTCGAGCTAAGCATTCCTGCGGATGCCATATCCATTGCCTCTAAAAGGGCATTTATTAAAGTCCTTCATGCGCTGCTCACTCTTAAATTTCACACTTAAACCTTGATCCTTTGGATGTTGGCTGTATACGCGCTTTCTTAACGGGTCGTTATCACTATATTCATGCTAATTCTAATTCGTCATCTCTTTCCCCGGTTCCATATGGCTTTCCCCAAGGTACTGTTCTAGGCAACCTTTTATTTCTTATCTACATCAATATTCTAACCTCTAACATCAGTTTTAGCTGATGACCGCGTTATTTATCTCCCAACAGTTAACCAGTCCGACGTAACCAAATTTCAAGAAACCCTTTTATGCAACGAAGAGCGCTGTAATACTTCGCTAATGTCATTAAAGTCTGCTGAAACTTCCCTTCATTTCCGCTGTGGTCGCAACAACCTTGATGTAGGCTGTTTAAGCGCAAACAAAGACAAAACGACAAGGACAAGAGAGGTGGCACGCATATACAGGCGCTAATAATTGACTTTATTGGCGGAAGGCAAAGCCTTATATATGCCGAAGGGTGGAAGAGATTAGAACCAAAGCGATTAACAATGAAAAAAGAAAACAAAGGAATCAATGGTTGAAACAGCAAGCAAAGAAGGCGCATGCGCCGACGGGCGTGTGTAGCACACGAAAAGACACTTCTGTCCGAGAATCAACTACCTTTTCAACTACCTGCCGTGCAAGACGCTATGTCTTCTGCATCCGGAAGGGGCTTGCTCCGAATGTTGTAAGAGCTCTAGTCGTTCCTGTGGAACCATCATGGATGCATTTAAAAGGCATGCAGATTACAGCGCTCGGAAATTTGGCAACGAGTTCGCCATTTTCAAGACTGGCTCCGAGTGGTTTGTTTGAAAGATCACTCAGGATGGTTTGATGTGTGGTTTGGGTTGCGGGGTTTACCGTCCCAAAGCGACTCACGCTATGAGAGACGCTGTAGGGGAGGCCGCCGGAAAGTTTGACCACCTGGGGTTATTTACCGTGCAGTGACATCGCACAGCACTCGGGTGCCTCACTTTTCGCCTGCATCGAAAAGCAGCCGCCGAGGCCGGAAGTCGATCCCGCATCCTTTGGAACAGTAGTCGAATGCCGTAACAACTGCGCCACCCCGGCGGGGGAGATAACTCACAATGACTCGCGATGAAAACTAGCTCTTTCAGGCGGCAAGCTGCACAACCCATACAGTGCAGGTGGAAATTTTGTCTAACCAAGTTGACATGATGTTTAGGACCAAAGAAAAGACACAACAGAAAAGAAATTTAGTAGTTCTGAAAAATGTTTCATACCCGAGAATATACTGAATCTCTTGCAGACAGGTCCTAAATATGGTATGCAACCAGGCATTGCTGCAACGGATTGCGGTGAACCGCAAAGTGGCCCTCAGGGCGAAATGACCAGGAGCGCTGCCTTCTTGAAGCCGTGGATTGCTTGTGCAAGTTCAGTGTCTTTAATGGCGTGGTGTCTTTCTTCAAAACCGGAACTTGATGCTTATACCAGCTGATTAGGAAGGCTACTTTGGTGTTTCACCCCATCAATTTACAATCAGAAAGCGTAAGTAGCTGTGCACAAGAATGTTGTCGCTGTCAAGAAAAGTGAAGTAAGGTTTAAGACTCGGTTCGCTACATACTGGACGAAAACAAACCTAAATGCACTTGCCAAGGACATTACTAAAAGCTGGCGTCCCAGCCTAATCCCTTTTGTCAGAGCTAAAACGCGCAAACCGGAGTATCTGTTTAAGACCATTGTCAGCGTCAGCGAGCAGGGATCTTGCCAGATAAACGTGAACCAGTTCTTGTTGAAGGAGATAAAAAGCTTCCTCTAAGACGATCCATTTCTCACTAAAAGTCAACCTATAAGGAACCTGCACTGTGTAGGTGGTGGTGCAATTTCCTTGCAGCGTGGCTCAAAAATGCTGCTGTTAACTACTTGGTTAGCGAAAGACGACCGACCATATTCAGCAGCATTACAGGTACGTGTGTGACAGATAATGTCCTTGGCTAACTGCTCTCGATGTAGCCAGTTTATCTGATGTATGCCATGCAAAGTTTCAGCATAGCGTGCAAACTGATCCCTGTAAGCTCATGCAGGTGGCGTGAAAACACCCTACGAAGCCGTCTCAGCATTTGCTCTTCTCACTAGGATGTGTTACGGCGCGGTGATCGCCACAGCAAACTTCATTGCATGGTGCCTATGTCGCACAGTTTATCGTGTCTGATGAGGACATTGGCTTTGGTGTTCAAATAGATAATAAATACCTTAGCTTTCCTTTGCCCATAGCCCTTAAGGGCTACTAGTACAACCCAAATGGCACAGCTTCAAAAGATGGACCCAGTGTTAGCGCCACTCGTCGACTACTTGCAGGGCACCAACGCACTTATACCCCGTGCTTTTAAACGTGGGCTTTAAACGTTCACTCTGAGTGGTAACGTGCTCTGCAAGAGAAATTTTTCTAACAGTAAAGAGACGTTTCTCCTTGCGCCCTCCGTGTTGCGCCCAGATATATTGAACGCCTGTCATGATGATCTCGCCGCCGGCCACCTGGGGGTCAGCTGTACACTTGCACGAATTCGGCAAAAGTATTATTGACTCGGTTGAAACCTCGGCGGTGATGCAGGCATTGCGAAATCAGGGGGTAGACGAGCCGTACGTGAAAGTGCTGGAAGATATATATAGTGGCTGCACAGCAACCATAGTTCTGCATAAAGAAAGTAACAAAATTGCCGTAAAGAAAGGTGTTAGGCAAGGAGACACAATCTCCCCAGTACTATTCACAGCTTGCTTAGAGGAAGTATTCAGAGACTTGGAATGGGAGCAGTTAGGGATAAGGGTAGATGGAGAATACCTCAGTGATCTGCGATTTGCTGATGACATTGCCTTGCTTAGCAACTCGGGGGATGACCTGCAAATAATGATTGGTGACCTAGACAGAAAAAGTAGAAAAGTAGGCTTGAAAATCAATATGCAGAAGACTAAGGTAATGTTCAACAGCCTCGGGAAGGAACAGCAGTTTACATTACGTAGCGAAGTACTGGAAGTAGTAGGCGAATACGTCTACTTAGGACAGGTAGTAGCCGCAGATCCGGACCATGAAAAGGAAATAACAACAAGAATAAGATTGTGATGGAGCGCATTTGGCATGCACTCACAGATTATGACTAGCAGCTTACCGGTATCGCTAAAGAGGAAAGTATATAACAGTTGCATCTTACCTGTACTCACCTATGGGGCTGAAACGTGGAGGCTAACCAAGAGTCCTACTTAAGTTGAGGATAACCCAGAGGGCTATGGAACTAAAAATGGTAGGGGTAACAATAAGAGATAGGAAGCGTGCAGAGTGGGTCAGAGAAATAATTCAAGTTACCGACATTCTAGTGGAAATTAAGAAGAAGAAATGGGCATGGGCAGGACATGTAGTGCGAAGAGAGGGTAAGCGATGGTCGCTTAGGGTAACAAACTGGATTCCAAGGGAAGGAAAGCGTAGTAGGGGGCGGCAGAAAGGTAGGTGGGCGGATGAGGTTAAGAAGTTCGCAGCGGTCAAGTGGATGCAGCTAGCACAGAACCGGGTTAAGTGGAGAAATATGGGACAGGCCTTCGCCCTGCAGTGGGTATAGTCAGGCTGATGATGACGATGATGATGATCGGTGAACTCTATTAGTGTCTTGTCCACGGTGGTGATAACCAAGGCAGCAGAGATAGCTTGGCTGCTCCTACAGGATGCAAGTTTCGAGCCTTTGGGCAGAACAAATTTGGTTTGGCAATTTGCTGTCAACAACACAGTCTGATCATTTGGTAAAAAAAACTGTGACATAAAGAACGAAGACAGTTTTCTTCACGCACGCATGTACCAGTTGCGCAGCCGCTTCAAAGCATATTGAGGGCAGAATCACGACAGGAAACCTGTCTGCACACAGCCAAAGAGCGCACAATGAAATTATCGATGATAAAAACACAATAACAGCTCTGCGAGTCTTCCATTACACCACGGGTGACACAATTGATGACCCTGAACTCACTAGCAAGGTAGTCAAATTGGCACTGCACATGGTAAAGAAGCGACCACAAGAATGACTGACGGCACATGTTTATTCGGTAAGGATCGCCAATGTCAAACTGATCACTTTACCACACACTGACACTTGAACGCTGCCCATTCCTGTAGCACTCATAGCGGATATAGTGGTGTGGCATCAGTCAGTACCATCACAGGCACGCCATCAGCTAACACGAGGACTGTTTCGTAATATTGGTACGGATGGGATGCTTTTATTCAGAAATGATGAGGGGATGAAGGAGAATGAACTCGAGGTAGAACAGGCAGCCAGGCCAACGCCCTTCGCTTTTCGTCAGACTCCTCTTCTAACTACACAGTCGCTTCCACTTCTTTCACTTCAGTTGCTGCGTAGCGCGCGACAATGTTCCCAGTTGCACACGAAGCTCGTCTTCGAGCAAGTCAGGTTATATGCCGCGCGCAACGCTGTGACGAGCTACATGCGCCACTTGGGTAGTGCAGGAGCGGCGATTGTGGACGGTAAATTTGGCGATAAAATAGTTCACCTCCTTAACCGACTAACCACGATGAAGGGGCCAGCGTACATTAAAAAAAACTTTTGGTAGAAGCCTGGCTTGCGTAAAGATGTTCAAAGCCACACGAATTCTCCATGAGCATATTTGGCCTCAACGTGGCGCATGCCATAGCGTCCTTTGGACTGGGGCTATGAGAATAAAATGCGCAAGCGGACCAGGCGACGAGCTTCCTCAGCATGACATACTACCTGACAGGAGGGTTGTCGTGAGGGAAGAAGGGGAACATAGTGTCTAAAGACCAGCGGGGTATTCTGATGTGAAACAGATAGAACGCGGAATACCAAGTGATCTCGTGCATCACAGATTTGTACGCGTATGTCATGAATGGCAACACGTTGTCCCTGTTCCGGTGGTCTGGTACGACATAATGGACAGCATATTGGTGAAGGTGCGGTGTTTTTTGCGCTCAAAAAGATCGTTGCTCTGTGGGTGGTGAAGTGTGGACTGACCGTAGTTGGAGCCGCACAGCCGAAGCAATTCCTCTGCGATGTTGGCAGTGAACGTGAACTGCCGGCCGCGGTCACTAATATGACATGGGTATCACAATGACGGATAACAATCGAATGCAGCATAAATGATGACACATCACTTGCCTTGGCGGATACGAGTGCTGCAGTCTCCCCATATCTTGTCAAATAATCTACACAGAATATATTCCACCTGCGTCCTTCTGACGACTTGGGAAATGGGCCAAGCAAGTCAAGTTTTTCAAAAGGCGCCAAGGGTGGTTTTACTGGTTGTAGAAGGCCTGCAGGAGGAGTGGCGCGAGATTTGAGGCGATGACATTGGTTACAGTTGGAGATGGATTGTTTTGTAGTCTTTTGCATTATTGCCCAGTAAACGCTCTGCGAAGTCTGTGCGATGTACGGGAGAACACAAAATGACCCAATGCGATGTCGTCATGCATGTCGTTAAGCACATGATTGCGGAGATTTTGCAGGACAACCAAATGCACGCCTGCACAATCAGACAAGTAATTCTTGTACAGGCGTCCATCTTGCATGATGAATGGTGTAGAACGTGCTGCTATGTTGGCCTCACCAATCAAAGATTGCAACATTAGGTCATTTTGTTGCTCTCGATGGAAGGTCTCTGTAAATGAAAATGGTGTGAAAAACGAGGGCAAGCATTCCTCGACATCAGCCTCTCCGGTAATTGTAGGCAACGGATGGCACGACGAGCAGTCTGCATCACTGTGGCGACAACCACTGTCACAGGTGACACAAATGTCATATTCCTGGAGGCGTTTGGCGCAACGGCCCAGACATCCACATCAATTACGTAGGCCTATGAGCCAGCATAAGGAGTGATGATCAGTAACGATCGTAAACAAACGCCCATATAGATATGGGCGGAACTTCTGGACAGCAAACACAACAGCTAGGCATTCCTGTTGAATTACGGTGTAATTCCTCTCTAACTTCGTTAAGGTGCAGCTGGCATACACAATTACATACTCAGCACAGCTATGAATTTGTACGAGCGCCACCCCAAGGCCGACACCTTTAGCGTCAATGTGAATCTCCGTGGCTGCGGCAGGATCAAAGTGGAGCAAAGGGGGTGTGGAGAGCTGGTTGAAAGCCAAACCACAGTCAGGTGTCCAAGCCAAGTGTTGGTCCTTGCGCAGAAGAGCCGTTAGAGGATTGCAAGGTGCGCAAAGTCAGGTATAAAGTGGCTGCAATACGACGACAGTCCAAGAAACCTCCAAAGCCTTTTGAACGTACGCAGCTTTTCAAAGTCTAACTGCAGCACCCTTCTGCGGATCAGGTTATATTCCGTTGTTATCCGCGAGGAAGCCAAGGACAGCAGTTTGTCTTTCTTCGAAGTGGAATTTATGAAATTTAACATGAGTCGTGCCTTGCTGATAGAGTCAAGGACGATTCCAAGGCAATAACTGTGCTCTTCACGTCACTTGCAAAATATAATAATGTCATCCAAATAGTAGGTACAAATATCGTATTTTAGGCCACGAAGAATCGTATCCATGATACGCTCGAATATCGCAAGCGCATTCACAAGACGAACGGCATTGCACTAAATGCAAATAAGCCATTAGGAATAAAAAGGCTGTATTTTCACCGTCACACGGGCGCATCGTTATTTGCCAATATCCGGAGCGAAGTTCAACGGATGAGAAGTATGACGCCGAGCGCAGACAGTCGACAGCGTCATCTATAGGCGGTAGTGGTACACTTCCTTTTTTCGTGACCGCACTGAAGTGATGATATACGACGCAAAATTTCCATGAATTGTCCGTCTTTCTCAATAGTATCACGGGCGCGGCCCACCGATTGCAAGACTCCTGAACCACTTTTTTCTGCAGCATCTGTTCAACATTATCATGAATATTTTTTCGCTTGGCTGGAGACTCTATAAGGTTTTTGCCTTATGAAATTTACATTCCCCTTATTATATGGATATTGCATGCGGGGGTATGGCGCAGAAGAAATAGATCCTCTTTCGGCAAAGTCAAACTAGAAGCACCAGACACGAGAACATCCTGCAGTGCATGTCGATCGGTAGAGGATAGACTTGCTGAATATTGCTCCTAACTAATGAGAATAGCCCAGCATCTTCAATGTTGTTAGGGGGCAATCAGAAATGGTTTCGATGCCTTCGGTAACATTATATTCACATCTTGAAAGTTTGAGAGAGCCAGCAGGCGCACAGGCTTTACTGATAGGTTCAGGGCTCATACGCGCGTATGAAGTCTTCTGCCTCTACAACAGCACGAGGCACCAACACATTTTTCTTCAACACATTGCAGGTGTCCGGTTGAACTATATGTTGACAATGCCCCATTCGAATTCTGAGACTGCGCTGGGACAAAAGCGGCTGTCTGAGCTGGTAAGAGCACATCTTGCATAAGAAAAAGCAAATCGTCGCTACTCGGGGATGGATCATGCTTTGTCGCACAGAAGTTAGCCAGCTCCAATGTCCAGTATATTCGCGCAAAAAGTCGATGCCCAGAATGACGTCATGCGTTGCACGAGGTAATACAACCAATTTTGTTCCGGAACTCGTGGCACTCAATTCAACAGTGGCCGAGCAAAGATTGACAGGAGCTAAACTTTCGTCCCCAATCCCGCAAAAGGTGTTCGCTCGGTCCCATGCAAAAAGTGTCCGGCCGAGGCGACTCCCTAAATGAAATGCCATCACAGACACAGCGGCACCAGTGTCCATTCAAGCAATTATACATTGCTCACAAGAGTACACACTGTTCTTCAACATAACAATAGGATGTGGTATGGGCGAAGTCACCAGCCGGCGATCTTACGTCCATCGATTGCACCAGCTCGTTTCCCATGGGTGGTGGACTGGAGCAGCGAGGAGGCGACGGTGAACGTCGCGGCCGGATAGGAGGTGGAGTCACGCTGCGCTCGGAGGCAGGAGAATCAGTACGGTCGGTACGGGATCTAAAGAGTTGTCGAAGAGAAGCAGGCGACTGTAATGGCGCTTCATCTTGAAATTGAGACGGGCGTCTTGCGCAGAGAACGCGTGGACGGACTATACAGGCATATATTGGGAATTGCCCGCGGAGGCTGCGACTGTAACAGACCAGCGCTTCTCAGTTACCCTAGAAGTAGGAGAGATGACTCCGCGTCTAATGATAATTTCCGATGGCATGTGTCGAGGTGGTTCAGATGGAAATGTTTCGCAATACTAATTCGATTCATGTCGCTGTTAGTAAAAATTAGAAAGCGGCCGATCGTATCCTCCCTGACCGGTGCACCAGTCATTGTTGGTACTGATGGTACATTGAGACAAGGGAGCAGGTTGGTCCATAAGTAGCCTATGCGAAGAGCATGCCTGGCGTGCTTTATCATGAGCGGCACCTTGTAACTGAGAGGTCCACTCTGCATGGGCGATATGCCGAACCAAGGAGACGATGGCTTCAGAAGCAGGAAGGGCAATGCCAGCGATACTTGTGACGTTTAGTTAGATAACCAAAGTTTGTGGAAATTCGTTGCGACTTGGGTGCCTCAAATGCACGACACTGCTGCATCACGTTCTCTTTCGCAATGAGAAAGTTGCAAACGTCTTTGGCGATTCCTGCCAAGAGGTGCCCAACCTTGTCATCTTCAGACATGTTTCTGTTGACAAGGTGGAAACTATGAGCACTTCCTCGATGTACTTTGTGAATGTCTCACCTGGAACCTGTGATGTTTCTGTAAGCGTTTGCTCGGCTCTCTTTGTCTTGGCCTAAATGTCAATGAATCACTTGGAGATTTACTCCAAACACCGGGTCCAAGTGATAAGGGTGCCCTCGTGATTATTAAACCAGAGGAGGGCGGTCGCGGCGAGGAAAAGGACAGCACTGCCAAGCTGAGCAGTCTGATCCCAACGATTGAACTTGCTTACTCGTTGGTACTGGGTAAGCCAGTCTTCAAAGTTGTCATCAGATTCATCTGTAAAGGTGCGGTGTTCTGATGGGATAGCCAATACCTCGGTTGTTCTTAAGCTTGTGTCTGATCAGTTGGTTGGTTGCACAACTTTTATTTCCATCGGAAATGGGCGTCCTCTTCCCCGCACCCGGCGCGCTTGCCGGGGAAGACGAGGAGTCGTGCGCCCGCGGATTAGAGGCTGGCAGGCAGCCCTTGGCTTGTTGCGGCCTCTTCCGCCAGATGGACGGTGCGGTGCTGGCTCGCAGGGTCCGCGCTTCGCAGCAGGGTATACCAGGCTTCTCTACTTGTAATATTTGGTCCTATCCCTGGATATTAATACCGTTTCTTGGGCTAGTTGGTTCATACTTGGCGAGGTGGCAGCAGTGCGAGCACCATGCTAACTCGCTGCCTGTTTCTTACGCAGATTGCCTTCCTCGTTTGTTGCCACTTCGACTATGCTTCGTTCATGGCTCCTGACGTCACAGCTCATGTGCACTCACAGTCATCGCCGATGTTCTTGGATGAATCAGCTAGCCACTATACGAACTGTCCTATCTCTCTTACGGACCATAGTCTTGATCTGCATGCCACCACACGTGTATGCAATCCCTGCAAAGTGACCGTCACTCTACGTCATCCATACCTCATCAAGCCCAGTCACGGGACGTTCAAGGACCTGCCTATAAATTGCGTGCTGGACCGTTCCTTCATCAGTGGGCGAGGTGGCAGCACTGCGAGCACCATGCTTACTCGCTGCCTGTTTCTTACGCAGGTATGTTATCTTCAGAATGTCCCTTGTATTCGCTCTGATGATCGATTTCTACTGCTGTTTCCTTGCCCACACCACTCTCGCAAGTGCTTTGCTTATGTTTCGCTGTACTCGCAAATTGCGCCTTGTATTAGCAGACTTCTGAGGAGTGGGGATGTTGAACGTAATCCTGGTCCTCCGCCATCAGCGGTGGTTACTCGCTCTCAAATTAATGTGAGCCCTTCAAATTCGGAAGCCGCCACCGGTCAACCGTCGGTGTCCGATATGTTTGCTGAGCTTTTGAACGGACAGGGAAAATTAGCTCAGGATATTGCTGAAATTAAATCTTTTCATGAATCTATTAATGCACGTTTTGAGACAATTGAGTCGCGCGTGGCTGCTCTGGAGTCCTCGTTACAAAAGCCCGCCGCCGATAGTGGCAGTCTCAACAGTGAAGTTGCACGTCTAAGTTCCGAACTTCACAGTCTTTCAAATAAAAACGATGAGTTGGAAAACCGTGCACGTAGGAACAACTTAATATTGCATGGTCTGCCCGAATCCTCTGATGAAAATAATGAACGTCTCTCCTCTGACATCGCAAAATGGTTTGAGGAAGAACTCAATATGAGCTGCCCTCAAATAGAGAGGTGCCATCGTCTTGGAAGGCCTTCACATGACCGTCCCCGTCCCGTGATAATGAAGCTTCTGGACTTTCGGGAGAAAGCTTGTGTTAAAAAATGGCCACAAGCATAAGGAATCCGATTACCGTATATCGGATTTTTCAATACGTGTCCGCAATATCCGGAAAAAAGCTTTGGGAAGCGACTGAAAGTTTCAGAAGCAATGGCTGCACGGTCCGAATACGGTTTGATCATGTATTTATTGATGAAGTTCGGTATAACTGGAACAGTTCTTCTAATTCAGTGGAAAAAGCATCCCGTAATGCGTCACTAAGTAATGCTACTCATGCAGTAGCCACTTCGCCTTGACTACCTCATCACAGCAATAACCTCCGTGTGTTAAATTTAAACGCTAG
This sequence comes from Amblyomma maculatum, assembly GCA_023969395.1. Lineage (NCBI taxonomy): Eukaryota > Metazoa > Arthropoda > Arachnida > Ixodida > Ixodidae > Amblyomma > Amblyomma maculatum. The sequence continues at coordinate 31,495 of JAJIZL010029621.1, forward strand.
AAGCCTGCTTAATAAATTTACCGACCTTAACTCCTTGGTAACTGCTCATTCCCTCACATTATTGGTGTTACTGAAACTTGGTTACATGGTAGCATATACGACTCTGAAGTTGCGTCAAGTGGATTCACGTTGCTGAGAGCTGACAGACCGAATGGTAGAGGCGGTGGTGTCGCCCTCTATTTACAGTCACATTTGAAGTTTTCTGTCCTTGAATCTGCATGCGAAATTGAATTGCTTTTGTGTAAAGTTTATTTGTAAAACACATTCACATTAATTGGAGTGTTTTATCGGCCTCCTGGCTCTGATGCTAATCAATTATTTCTTCTAAGTAAACGTTTGCATGATTTGAATCCGACAAATATAATACTTATGGGAGATTTTAATGTACCAGGTATTCACTGGCCTTCTCTTAGCAATACCGGCCATGATGTCTCTTTGTCAAGAAAATTGTTACACCTTTCCTTATCACTTGGCCTCAAACAAATTGTTCATGCGAACATCAGGCAAGCGGCAGTCCTAGATCTAGTTTTTCTCAGCTCTAATCTATTCAAGAATGGTTTCCAGTGCTGTGTTACTGACGGCATATCGGACCATAAGGCTGTATTATTCTCAATCAGCGGCACTGTTCCCAAAGCCCGGTTCGAGTACAGCAGTTTTCGTGACTTCAACCAGGCCAATGATGTTGCTATAATTGACACATTACGTGAATCCTTTGAAATGTTTGAAGAATTATCTCTGACCAGTGATGTTGATGCTGTTGTGGGGTTTTTTGAACATATTGTTAAAACATGTATTAATCACTTTGTTCCGCTGAAAACAAAAAAGGAAAATAGAGATTTGCCATGGATAACAAGAAACCTATTGCATTTATGGCGTCGTGTTGCAAGATTGCGTAAGTCGAAAAGAAATGGCAATCCTGTCAAAATTGCAGAGTTCAATGATGCCAAGGAGGAGCTACGCGTCAGGTTAAAGTCTGCCAAGGATTTTTACTATTACGTTACATTGCCAAAATTAATGAAAACGAACCCTCGCAAATTCTGGAAATCGATACTACCCAGTAACAGCACTTGCAACAGTTTTATTGTTAACGGCGTTCCTGTTTCAGATTCACTGACAATTGCTTCTGCTTTCAATTCCTATTTTCATTCTGTATTCACACTGGATAACTCTATCGTTCCTTCTTTTAGCTGGGACTCTTACCCTCCCATCGAAGATGTCGTCGTCTCTGGTACAGGTGTTCTCAATATGATCCTCCAATTAGATACTAAAAAGAGCTGTGGCCCAGATGACATACATAACTCCTTCCTTGTGCGCTACTCACTTTAGACAAGCCGGTATCTTACCACAATCTTCCGTGAATCATTATCCACCAGCACTGTTTCCCACTCCTGGAAGCTTGCCAAGGTCATTTCATTGTTCAAATCCGGTAGTACTCAACTACTGAAGAACTACAGACCTATCTCCTTAACAGCCCATTCATGCAAGTTACTCAACATGTTATTTTCAAACATATCATTGAATTTCTTGAAACACACAACATCCTAAACATTTACCAGCATGGTTTCCGTCAAGGCCTGAGCACCACTACCCAACTAATTGAATTTGCGCACGACATTTCTCAGTCATTAGATCTAGGTAGACAGGTCGACAGCATTTTTGTTGATTTATCTAAAGCTTTCGACACTGTCCCTACACCCTAAATTCCTACACAGACTTAACTCTGTTCTAAAAAACCCTTCCCTGGTTGGTTGGATATCCAGTTTCTTAAATCAGCGTTCGCAGTCTGTACACTTTAATTCATCTATTTCCACTCCTGTTAGTGTTTCATCCGGCGTTCCGCAAGGTTCTGTTTTAGGCCCGCTTCTTTTCTTATTATATATTAACGACCGGCCATGTTGTGTATCTAAAAATTAGTCTTTACGCTGATGACTGCGTCTTATATCACGAGATTAATACACCACTTGGCCATGAAATACTTAACGACTCATTTTCTAATTTTTGTAAATGGTGCAAGGAATGGCAAATGAATATTAATTTCTCTAAAACTCTTTCCATGTCCTTTTCTAGATGCTCATCTCCTTCACATTTCGCCTACAGTTTTCACGGTCAGGATTTAGAGCGAGTCACCGAGTATAAATACCTCGGCCTTCATTTCTCTCATGACATCTCATGGTCTAAACACATTGACATACTACATAATAAAGCTTTTAAACGTCTCGGATACCTCCATCGTACACTGCGTAAAGCCCCAAAGGATACCAAACTGCTCACATATACAACACTTATCCGCCCCATTCTTGAACGTGCCTGTATCGTATGGAACCCTTATAAGAAATCCGATATCAAAAAATTAGAATCAGTTCAAAAGAAATCAGTACGCTTCATCTTTCACAACTACGGCCGCG
>JAJIZL010029622.1:4155-29884 GCA_023969395.1 Amblyomma maculatum
ATTGATTGATTGATTGATTGATTGATTGATTGATTGATTGATTGATTTATTTATTTATTTATTTATTTATTTATTGATTGATTGATTGGGAAAGGTGCGGTAACTGTCTCACTTGTTTTATGTGGACACCTCAACCGCGCCGTAAGGGAAGAAAGGAAGGTGGGAGCGAAAGTGGAAAGAGAGAAATAGGAGCCGTAGTGGAGGGCTACGGAGTAATTTCAACCACCTGGGAACCTTTAACGTGCGCTGACATCGCACAGAACACGGACGCCTCTTCGTTTCGCCTCCATCAAAACGTAGCCGCCGAGGTCGGGTTCGAACCCGGGAACCAAACACAAGCATCGCTGCGTCATCAGCGTTACACGAGAGTGTAATATGCCCTAATATTTTTTTATTTGTTCTGAACATGCAATGAACCCTTTCGACTCACACTACAGTAAATGCTTTAGATCATTTTAGAAAATTTGAACAAGGATAAATTTTAGTGCCGAACTGTCGGATAATGACATGCTTCAATTCCTAAATTTATGTTTAGGGCTTTTCGACGCCTTCGCCGGGCTTATTTCCCTCGTGCGCTAACGCCGCTCCTGCCGTATAATTCTGACCACTTAGATATTATGAAAAGAGGCAAACGCAACACTCTGCTTGGAGTCCTCGCTCAGGAAGCCGCGCGTATAGATGGCATGTAAGTTACCTCTCGTAATCAACTAGGCAGACTCCCTCAAGCTGGCGTTATTGCGGAACGTCTTTTGAAGAATACGAAAGCTGGACCTAGTGGAGGGCGGGGTTGGGGGGGGGGGGGGGGGGACCTGCAGCAGCAGCCTACATTTACCAATTCACACATGACCTCAAAAAAGTGGCAAACTGTTTGAATTTAGTGGTGGTATTTTGTGGCCCCCGTAGGCTGACTCAGCTAATCCATCGCATAACTTGAGAGAAGAGAAAAAGCTTTATTTTCGTCAGCTAAACGGGACTTCTCCAAATCATTGTGTTTCTTCTTATTTGAGTAAGTCACTTCGCTCTCGGTGACCTCTAAGCTCAAGCCACGATCTGCTGTCGTACCGCTGTGTCCGAGATGGACACCGCAGCCTCAAAACCCAGAATGTTGTTTAGCTCGAACTCTGTACTAGGCTTACAATCCGGGGCAGTCGATCAGTACGTGTGTAAAATTTGCTTTTGGAACAGTGCAAATTTTCGCGCCGAGCCTAAATATGCTAGTTAACCTTTGTAATGACTGGCTCAAGAGCTGACTTATGTGAAGGAGGAAGAGTGGGGGGGAGGTATATTTTGCCTGCCCCCGAGGTAATGCTTCGTAATTTCATGAAAAGTAACTATGCGATCTATCGCTGAGCCCAGATCGAGCGCACCTGCCACCCGGCTAAAGAAACTTCGAATTTCATTCCGGGCAGCCTCGTAACCAAGGTGCAAAGGGTGCGCTGGGATACAAATAATTTCATTATAGTAAGTTTCTGCGAACTTTAAAGAGCAGGTCAGAGAATTTTGCCACTGGCATAAAGTTTATATGAGAGGTCTTGTAATAACTTGCGGAAACCAAAGGCTTGTTTAGAAAAGAGGCATAGCCAGTATTCCGTAAACCGCGCCACTAACTATGAAATCCCCTGGAACGAAAAATTCTATACCGGCCAGACGTGGCGCTGCACGGTCGACCTACTTATGAAACAAGAAATTATATAAGTAATAATGAGAGTGGCCAACCTGTTGAACACAGCACGGCTTGTGCCAATTAAATACTACTTTTCAGCTATTTGAGCCTCCTCGTTAGAGGCACTCAACAATAGAACTCAACTCTGGAAGCATTTCACATCGAATGTGCGGGTTCGAACTTTGTTAGCGATACAGATTTTTTTTTTCTCCCTGAGGCCGTTGCTCTTTATAAGACTGTCTGTCCCGCCGGGGTGGCGCAGTGGTTCTGACACTCGGCTACTGTTCCTAAGGACGCGGGATCGAATCCCAGCCTTGGCGGCAGCTTTTCTAAGGAGGCGACAAGCAAGGCGCCCGTGTTCTGTGCGATGTCAGTGCACGTGAAAGAACCCCAGGTGGTCGACATTTCCGAAGTCCACCACTACGGCGTCTCTCATAGCCTGAGTTGCTTTGGGACGTTAAACCCCACAAACCCAACTAAACAATAAGACTGTTTATTGCCTGTGTTTTCTTGTTTCCTGGGTTTCGGGAGGCTGTGTAGGTGCACTGCTTTCATGTTATCAAGCAAAAGTCAATAAGCGGCGTGTTGCCCTTTTTTTTACGTATCATCTTGGTGGCGCTTAATACTCCTGTATTATCTCTGACAACACACTACGTCAGCAGCTAACTTTAATAAAATTCGGTCGGAAGTATGAAAGGCAATATCTCTGTGAGGTACATTAAACTTTTTAGCTCAAGTCGCAACTTTTTGCAAGATTTAAGTAGTCACCCTCGCAATATGTGCAAAAGCCAGTACACACGCCAATTCTGCTGTCCATGCCTATATTGATAATGTTCAAGCACTGTTTCAGCGAATAAGGCTTAAATTTAGGTGAAAAACTTATACGGAGCTTGCAACTTCTGTGGGAGCTTTGTATTTTTTTTTTCGCACTGGAATATACCAGTTTGTAGCCAGCCAACAAGTATTCCCTTCTTGAAGCAGGTATTTCGTTCGTAAGTGTCTATTTGGCTTTCCCAGGATTATTTTGGTTAATAATATCAGAATCATTTAGCCTCGGGAAATCTCACTTCAAAAGAAGTGTGCCAGTGAAACCTTTGTGTATACGATTGCGTATGTTCCTGAATAACATTGCATTTGATGCATATAGATACTAGTGCCGAGATTAGGTTCAAGCATTGAGTGCGTGTTAGGAGTAAACCAAAACTACCACAAAATGTACCATAAAATTGGCATTTTATGTTAATCAAAACCGGTACAGAAGCACCAGTAAACAAGCCGTTCTGCCCATAGCCTAAGCTACTATAGGACTGTAAGGTATGCATTCTTATGCGCAGAAGCAATTAAAAAGATAATACACTGTAATGATAACAAAATAAAATTAAAAAAAACAACGCCATTCCGTAATCGTTGAGCCCGCCCCGTATCATTGTCGGTTGAGAAGAAAATTCTTCAACCGGTAATAATATGCCCTGCAGACACGCAACAACGGAATTATTACCGAAGATACCTATAATGATTTTGACCTATAATAGTGCAGAATATTGCACCGCTACGTGATGAAAAACAAAGACATCCTATCTTTCTCAGGCAATTAACTTCAACGAAGAAGTTTATGTGCAATGTCATCAACTTTGCAAGCCATACAAAGTAATTCAAGCAGCGATGGACAAAAAATGCCATCAAGATCAAATGATTAATTGTCAACTACCTAAACTCTTGAAAGTATTTGCTGCTGCAGGCGATAATATTGTAGAAGTCGCTAACTCGTTTATTACAGCTGATTCCAAACAGGATTTGTTCATTCCCCCGTGACATCAAGTATTGTTCAGTTAACAGTAGACATACGCAACATGTTTACTGCCACTTTATATATGCCACATCTTTCTTAAGTCTGTTACTTTTATCCTATCTGTGTTTTCTATTGCTTGTCATGGCTCCATGTCTCAGACACCCTGTACCCTGCTTGCTGTAAAGGGGATGGGAACTTGCCCAAGTGCTCTCAACCTTTTTTATCACCTAAACTATTGCATCGTATTGACGGAAATAAAGTGTATATTGTGTCGAATTTCCTGGATGAAAACATGATGCAGAGGTCATTCAGTTCGCTTAGCTTATTTTACACCCCTATTTTTGCTTTCACCTTAGCGCGGCAAAAATGGCCGATCGATAGCGAAGCAAAAATTATAGCGATATTTCGGCATAAATTGCTTTATTTTGCGCACCAACAAGATTACGATCTGGAAACTCTACCTTTAAAATAACAGCTAAAGGTAATTATTATCCGCTCACTAGTCGTCGTACTTCTTTCATGGTCATCTCTTAGCTGTCAATTTCAAGCTGGAGCTTCATTTTTCTATTCCAGTCAACAACAACAACAACAGAAAAAAGATTTTCACTTAGCAAGATGCAAGAGAGAGAGAAAACATTTTTCAAGGTGATGAAAGAAAATTTGCAGGAGCAAACATGTAGGCTTCCTTAGTACAGAGTTCCAATGACAGGCGCTAATTTGCTGAGTAACTGAATGATCTAGGCTTCCTTGTCCACTTTGTCGCAGGTCATGAGACCCGTCTTTTATTTCCTACTATTCAGTCGCTTCTGAACAGTTTCACTTTCGTGCAAGCCGCCTTTCTATCAGCACAGCAGTAAGTGTTGAATGATCCTTTGTCTTCGCCTGCCTGTTTTTTTTTTTTTTCTCAATGTTATTTTAAAGCTCAACAAAACGGGTTTTTAATCCGACACCTTATTCTACGGGCTTGCACAAACATTTTTCTTTTTCGAACATGAACCGCGCGCTCAAAGGTGCTTGCAAAGGTAACAAGGTTTCATAGAAAGGGAACCAGCGAATGCAGACGCATGACACGAGCAAAGAAGGCACACACCACAACGCTGGACTTACAACTGATTTACTCCGATGAAGAATTGCTCATTTTAAAATTACTTCCTGCCTGCGCACACACCCTACAGACAATACACTTCGCGCACAACATGATGAAATGACATTTATGAGGACAAAAACTTGCACTCCTTTTCGGTGAAAATCACGGACGGCTCACTGACGCATTTCTGCTTACTCTTTCTGATCAGGAATGCTTCCAATAGCTCACGTTTAGATTTCCCCCGACCGATAATGCTGGCAGTGTGAAAACTAGGACAGCGTTTACAGTCCTTGACATGTAAGGCTAAATTACTGCCTGTGCCAGTGCCCAAAGCTGTGCGATGTTCCCTCAGGCGCTCATTCAAGCATGCTCCGGTTTGGCCTATGTAGATTTTCCCGCATGACAATGGGATCGAAATCCCATTGTCATGTGCCCAGGTCTAAGAAGGCACTTTTGCCTATGATGCGGCCCATTCTAAGTTAGTGCAGTGCAGCATTGCAAACATGTGTTTTTTGAATGCCATAAAGAAGAGTTGCACCACATGTGATGCAGCAAAGTCTGGCAGAGCAGGTTGAACGGCTACAATGTTCTGGGTTTCCTCCCTCGGTTTTGCTGGCGGTGGGGGAATGCTTGGGGGAAAAACTGAAGTTATCTTCAAAGGCTGCCGGGCCAGTAGAAGTGGAAACAAGAAAGTTGAAAGTCATTCCTTACTTCCACATGACTTCACATGGTCTGAAAAAAGTGGCTCAGAAGTTCGGTGTTACTATGGTATTTTCTGCCTCCTGCAAACTGTCCGGTTTGTGCGCCCAAATCTCTGCAGACCTACGCAGAACTGGTGTTTTCAAGACGAAACACCAGACTATGTTCACCACATGAGCAGTGGGTGTGGTGTATTCAATTCCTTTGTCGTGCGCGAAAATCTACGTAGGCCAAACCAGAGCATACTTGAATGAGCGCCTGAGGGAACCTCGCACAATTATGGGCACTGGCACAGGCAGCAATTTACCCTTACATATATGTCAAGGACTGCAAATTTTCTCCTATTTTTCACACTGCCAGCATTATCGGTCGGGGGAAATCTAAACGTGAGCTATTTGAAGCTTTCCTGATCAAAAATAATAAGCAGAAATGCGTCAGTGAGCCGTCCGTAATTATCACCGAAAAGGAGTGCAAGTTTTTGTCTTCATAAATGTCATTTCATCATGTTGTGCGCGAAGTGTATTGTCTGTAGGGTGTGTGCGCAGGCAGGAAGTTATTTCAAAATGAGCAGTTCTTCATCAGAGTAAATAAGTTGCAAGTCCAGCGTTGTGGTGCGTGCCTTCTTTGCTACTTTCTTGCGTCTGTATTCGCTGGTTCCCTTTCTATGCAATATGAACCAACTAGCCCAGCAGTTTGCACTCCGTAACAAGGCTTGTGCCGATCGAGCACACCTGAGGAGTTGGCTGACTCTCTGCTGACGGACTGACTCTTGCGGTGTTTCGCAAAGGTTCAGCTCACCTGAAACTATTTTCTGCGTTACGAAAATACGCGATAACCCCCGAAACACCTGTGTAACAACCGTGGTAAGCGGTCGCTCACCAAGCGAGAATCTATGGGCATGACCTTCACGCTGCCGTGGTTTGCCGGAAGCCGCAAGGTGAAGATAATAGGCCTCCATTTACATCTGCGTAACCAGCGGTAAGGGCACGTCTCGGCCGCGTAGAGCTCGTAGCGGAGTAAAGCCGTGCGAAAGAGCGGGAGTGGGAGCGGACAGCGAAGGACAGTCGTCGGCGCTGGTTGTGCTACTTGCCGTCCTTAGTTAATCGACTAAAGTTATCAATACAAAGATTTTCTTTTTCACGCGGAGTGAAGGTCACGCTTTTGCTGAGTAACTTTTGCCACGTGTGTTACCACCTCGCTTGACACAAAAAAAAAACGTCGTTAAATAAAGGTGGTTTTCTGGATGAAGCAACGTTAAAGTTTAGCGTTTTTCTGTGTGTCTTTCCTTGTGGTTCGTCGTAGCGGGCGCTTCCTTTGTAATGAACGCTTAAACTATTAGCCCAATGGCCATTCTAGCTGGAAGTTCTTTTTGACTACGGGACACCATGTGAGGTGACTGAATAAATATTTGTTTTTCCTTTAAATACGCTATGTAGAAGGCATGATCAGCAGTGTGTGCGGGCTAGTTTGTGGCACGATTCCCTAACTTTTCTGCAAACGCAGGCTGAGCGCTCTGTTAAATATCTGTTGTGTTCTTTTTTTTTTCTACAACAGTGTTTTTTTATATAAAAAGTGAATCATTGCAGATCGACCATTTAACCTAAACTTAGTGTTCACCTCTTTAATTACTAAACTCATTTCCAAATAACAGTTTTAGAAGTCTATTTACCTTGTAATAAATTGAGTGTATGTTTGGAGGTGATTTCTGAACAAGCCACATGTAGGATGAAATTTTGCAACCCCTAACTTATCCTACTAGGTAGATAAATTTTAGTGCGCGAGCTTAACTACTCCAGGGGTAGAGACTTGGAACTCAGTGCTTTCTATGCTGCTTTGACCTTTAAGCCCGGTAGATGTCAAACCGCACTTGCAGCTGGCTAAGGCAAGTATGCTGTATGTATATAATGGTGTGATGAACGCTGTCTTCTCGCGGTCTCTTTCGTCGACCTCAATTTGCCAATACCCACTCTTCAAGTCCATGGACGAGAGATATGTACCTCTGCAGAGATGATCTAGAATGTCATAGATGCGAGAGAGCAGGTAGACATCCTTTTTTGGTTATGTTGTTCACTGTATAGTAGTGTTCAGTCCAAGTATATGCCATAGTTGCTAGATAATGAAAGGGTAATTAATTAACAATTAGTATAATTACGTATACGAATATATAATTAGACAATCCCGAGATATATCTTTGGATATAGCTACTGATGAGAGCAAGTTTAATATTATAGCTAATAATCAGTTATACATAATTAAGCAATTATTTATGCAATCTAAACTATTTAGTGTAGTATATCATTGAATATCTACTGGCGAGAGCAAGCGTAATCTTACACTTTAGTTAATTAATTTTAGGCACTTGACTGGCATGCAAGTATGGCGCATAATGCAGTATATCATCAGATGGCTATTGACGAGCACATTGCAGTTTTTGGTTAGTCATTTCCAAACCATGCTAAATAGAGCTTTTGCTCAATAAGCTAAATTTTACTGTATTGACCCCCCCCCCCCCCAATTACTTTAATAATCACCTATATGTTGCAGATGCAGATAATTGTCTTGCCATAGTATAAAAAATACTGTTAAAGGATTGTCCACTTGGCCGACAAAATAGTTGTACGTCTAGATGTTTTGTATGTCTGTATGCCTCATTTTACTTTTTGCGTATATTACGCAGGCTGCTTCATTTGCATGCTTTTAAATTATTACTAATATTTCGTGCCGCAAGACAAAGCATTGAACGTGGAGCTGTTTCCAGTGTCATTCATGTACCGTTTATATATTTACCCGAGTGCCAACGTAATGAGTGCAATTAGTGCTGTGTATCAAGTATAGATGTATGTTCGACATACGGGTCAGGAGGATTGCTTGTAAGCCGGGGATATTCGTTTTGTAGGTATGTGATTGTTTCGTACGTGTGGTTGGCTCGCCATGTGGATTAACGTCTCTAAACATACATGTGCTAGCGCTGCAGACCTTGTTTAAAAACTGGCACCCATTGAGTTGACTGGACGCATTTACGCATGTTGGAGAATTCCGAAAACCGCAGAACCTGGCAGTACGGTATTATCAAAGTGCAAGTTCGCATTTGTCATCGTATGGCTCGCCATAACTCTCTGCGTTGAGGACAATGCAGAGTGATATGGAACGAAAAATGGTAGGTGTGACGTTAAGAGATAGCAAGTGTGCAGAGAGAGTCAAGAAATAATTTAATGACATTCTAGAAATACCAAAAAGAAGAAATGTTCATAGGCAGGGCATGTAGTGCTTAGAAAGGACAACCAATGGTCGCTTATGGTAACAAACTGGAAGTTCCAAGGGAAGGAAAGAGGGGGCGGCAGAAAGTTAGGTGGAAGGATGAGATTAAGAAGCTCGCAGGGGTCAAGGGAAGGCATCTAGCACAGGACCGGGTTCATTGGAGGAATATGGGAAAGGCATTCGCCCTGCAGTGGGTGTAGTCTGGGTGATGATGACGGTGATGATGATGAAGGTACCTAGTACTGATCTATACCTTGCTGTAAACAAAAAGTAACTAAGGATAACCAGGGAAACAAGGTGAGGGTCCTATAGCTTTGTGCATCAATTTTGTTTTATTTCTCGCTGGGAGCACGATGCGAGGCCGGCGGGAAGACGCTTACAGGTATTGAGAGCTTTTAGAGAGATAATAAATAGATGGCTGCAGAAGTTAAACCGCAAGAAAAGGCAGAAAAGTGAATTGCTTGCCCATCTTGTATCTGCCGAGGAGCGCTCCTGCCTGTGCTAGCAGTTAAGCCACTAAGGAATCGGTCAGCTGGTAGTTTCCCACGCGGGATTATAGCTTGCTTCAGCCGTTAGAGCAAAGCTTTTAAGCACCTGTTAGGTGGTATATTGATCCGCGTAATAGTGGTGGTGGTAAAAACATTTAATATGTAATCATATATATGAGATGTGTTGGGGGTCGTAACTTGAAGGGTCACGCCCTTACTACCACTAGTCGCCTTTGGTGCCGCTGCCGGTGTAACCGAGCGAAAGATAGTCATGAGTCACGAGAGAGACACGGGCCAAAGAGAATTTCTCAGAAGAGAGCCGCGACCTTTGCTCCGCTCACTCGTGGCTCTTCTTTCTCTTCATCTGGGTATAGTGCCGAGAATATATCGGCCAGTATATTCTAGGCACTATACTTTGGGAAATTCTATTTGGCTGGTGAAGAAAATACAGAGTGCTTTGTAACTACAATAAATAACAGTGAGAAGAATTCAAACAAGCACGTATTAAAGTCCAAAAAGACTTGAAGCAATCTATGCACACGACTATGAGCCACAATATGCGCACTGTGACATTGTGCGGACCTACACCACATGGTATGGGCCTATAGACTCCCGGAACGGGGCGGCCGACCACCAAGTTTTATTTCATTGAAGAATGTTTTCATCATCTGCATCATCATCCTCATTCACATGCGTGCATACAATCATCCCTCAAATTATTTGCCTCAATATATAGCAAAAGCCTTAAAAGAGCCGAGCTCAAATTTCTCATTAGGGAGTGCAGTAAACGTCATATAAGTTTTATCCTCAACATTCGGTTTGCATTTACGCAAGTATTTCCATTCTTTCGTTGGCGAAGCGTCACAGGCGAACTGATCTGCGACGGACCTTCACGTAGCCCCGGTCTCAGTAAGTAGCCTAAGCGGTAGGCAGCGTAAATCGTTTATTTGCCGCTCATGGTCGGCTGTTAGGTCTTCGCGTACTTTTGCGAAGTACGAATTTTCCAAGCAAAATTGTCCGATCGACAATGCGCACCCAAAGAGCAGCATCGGCGGTCACGGTAAGGTCGGTACTCTGCCCAACACCTGCTATCGTGCGGCGCAGAAATCCAAGCATCCACGCAAATTATCAGGTCCTTTTGTTTTGTTTTGTTTTTTTTTTTTTTTTCAACGCGCCGAATGTACACCAGGTTTGTAAGGCGTCCGGTAGTGGAGGACTACAGGTTATTTTTTTACTACCTGGAAATCTTTGACGTGAGCCGAAATTTCGACACTCGGGAGTAATTGGTATCACACCTCCATCAGAAAAACGGCCACCGCGGCCGGGATCGAGCCGCATCACTTGACTAAGCCGCACCACGCCTTTGGATGCTTTAAGTACTTTTAACAATCTGCAAGTTTCATCAAGATGTACTCGCAATCAAGTTTGCGAGCAGAAAGCGGAGGAAGATTAGGGGGCGTAAAAGAAACCGGTTTGCTACCCTGCACTGGGGGAAAAGGGTGAGTGGATATAAAAGTTGTGAGAGGGATGTGATGTGATGTCTGTGACATCACAGACATGTCACATCACATCACTTCACAGTCATATCACGTAACAAGTTAGCGAGGGTTTGAGTGCGATATATGGCGTCGTGCGTGCAATGCGGACGCGGTCATCATCATCCCAAGCCGAACTATATATACTCACTGCAGGGCAAAGGCATCTCATATATTGCTCCAATTAATGCGGTCCTGGACTAGCTGTATCCCCTTGACCCCTGCGAGCTTCCTGACCTCATCCACCTGCCTACTTTCAGCCGCCTCCTGCTACGCTTTCCTTCCCTTGGAATCCAAATTCTTATCCTTAGAGACCATCGGTTAACCATCCTAAAGAGCAACATTCACCAGACAAAGTACATGGAAAAAACAGGGGACGACACGAGCGCAGTGCTCGTGTTGTCCCCTGTTTCTTTCACGTACTTTGTTTGGTGAATGTCGCTGTTTTACGATGAACCCTTTCCAACTCGGCCAGCTTTCTGTTCTAGTTAATCGGTTATCCCCTCTTCGTGCTACATGCCCTGCCCATGCCCATTTCTTCCTTTTGATTTCAATTAGAATGTCATTAACCCAAGTTATTTCTCTCGTCGACTCTGCACCCTTGCTGTCTCTAACCTTAACACCTGCCATTTTCCTTTCCATAGATACCTGCGTTGTCCCCAGCTTATAAGTACAACCCTTTTCGTTAGCCTCCACGTTTTGGACTTATAGGTGAGTGCCGGTAAGACGCACTTGCTGTATACTTTCCTCTTAGCGTTACCAATAAGCTGCTAGTCATATTCTGCGAATACTTGCGAAATGAGCTCCATCCCATTCTTATTCTCATGGTTATTTCCCTTTCATAATCCGGATCTGCGGTTGATATATTCGTTTGCCACTTCCAGTGCTTCGCTATTTATTGTAAATTACTGCCGTCCCTTTCCAAGGCTGTTGAAAATTGACACTTAATCGTAACCTTAATGATATGATTTTCCAGGCGGAAAGAAAACAGGATACCCGGGTCCACAAGTTAAGAACAGTCTGAGCCTGGCCTTTCAAAACTTGAAGAAATCTTTGCCCAGCTCACTGACTGGTCTTTAACGTCGGCGGGCTGACGCACGACACCGCTGTGAATTTCTTCGCTGCCGACGCCTGTCCGACAACGTTTTCAATGCATAATAGTTACAGGTGTGGACATCAGTAAACGGAGCACGCTTCTCCGTTCAAATTATTATCACGCCTTCTGCAAGGGAGATGAGAAAACAATATTTGTCCAAGTAAAAGGGCACTGGCGTGTGGCGTCTACTACCGGTTCGCACGTACCACGGCTGCCAGTTTCAATTATGCAACACGGGAGAATGTTTATAACGAAATAGTATGCTCCGTTTTCTTTTGTTCCTACTGGTACGAGCGAAGTCACTGGGAAACGTGGGCAATACAGCAAGGTCCACTGATCATTCGAAATGGATCACCAAACCGAGAAAGACGCTAATGCGTTCTAGAGCAGGCAATCTCGTTACCGCAATCCCCCAACGTGGAGGCATTTGCTCGTTTCGGTTTTTCTCCGGTAGGTGGTAGCTCTTTTGTATAAGGTATTGCGTCCATGTTGCCTGAACCCGCCCTATTCATCATGCAATTAATTGCACAGCAAAAGAAAGAAAGAAAAACACGCACACATTTCTAGGGAATTGACAACGTATGCTTACGCATTCCTGCGGTGGCTTACCTATCGCTCGAGCAGTTTTGGCGATACTTTTGGGACGGAGACACAGGGTTTATTTTTAATCAAGTTGCTTTATTGTTGCCTTGATGTTGTTGTTCTGCAGCATGGATGATTTGTAATGTTCCGTTAATAAGCTCTCTTTTAATTAAGTATAAAAATTTACGCGGAGTAATAAACTTTACTATGTATCAAGTTACCGTTAGTCATTAAGTAACAAATTAATTATTTGTGAGCTAATTGAGTGTTAAATAGATAAATACTATAAGTATCAGTATTCCGCAAGCTATCAAACTCTTTATTGCCACCTGCACAGTACGCTACTGAGCATGATTAATTATTTGGTAGTGATTTCCGTGCTTGGAAGCCATGATGTTTGGTTTGGATTATGGTTTTAAACGTCGCAGGACGACATTGGCTGTAGAGTAAGCAGTGGCGAAGGGATGTGGAATACTGAATACCGACCACGTTTTTTCTCAATGTCGATTCAGCTCATACTGGAAAAAAATTATAGCTTATACGCCTTGTTTGTGCCTTTGTGTTTTTACGTCCCGTCTTTTTCGCGTAGTTTTACTCGTTCAATTAGTATGAACCAACTATCCATTCAGAGTGTAAAAATTGCCACACTGACCTGGCGGCTAAAAAAGCGGGTTTCTTCTGTCACCGGATGCGCGAAAGACAAGTTTCATGTTTAAACCCATTTCCTGAAAGCGCATTATCGTGTTCATTTTGTATCTTTTTCCACCTGCTTTCCTCGAAACGATGCGCCCTTTGTGTGCACTTCTATAGCACATGTTCTCACCCAAAATGACCGCACAAAGGAGTGGTCCGCACGACCTTGGTGCCCCGTCTTCTTGGCTATTACATCACTTGGCATCCTGACTGCCTGTCTTGCTTGTAGCCTCTGCAACTCCACTAGAAACCGGCATCAACGCAAGTCCGTGCACACGCGGAGTCACGGAGAGCGTCGAAGCGCATGTAGCGAAGGGCGATCTCTAATGCCCTTGGCGGTCGTGGCACAGAAACCGGCCGACACGGAGCGGTCCGCAACCGCCGGAGAGGATGTGGAGGAGAGGGTGCAATACGTAACCGTTACGTGTTGGGTACTTCTCTCCGCGCGAATGACATCTAGACGGAAGGGCGCGATAATACCGGCGCAAAAATAGAAGTAAAACCTAGAAGCCAGGGCGAAACCGGCCGATTATCAAAGGACGAGATAGTTATCATCGTCGCGCCTAAGTTTCGCGTTGGTACGAATGCTTGTCTTTCTCTACAGGAAACAGCTTCCTTTCGCTGTTTTGCACGTGCAAGTTTCTTTTTATATTCAAGCTCGCTGTTGGAGAAAAAGGCCGCGCAAACAAGTAGGGCCGTCAAATCTTGCCGAATATTACACGATGCAAGATGGCTGGCTTGATGTTTCGCTTCCTGGCCAAGGACATCAGGAAAGAGAATGTATGTATATAAAACGGGTATCAGCGCACGGGTTATTTAGTCGAGTTAGCTCTCGCAGTCTTTCTGTCTCGTTGCATTCCCGGGGAAAATCTACCCGTCCAAAATGAAGGTGGTGCTCGTGTGCGTTCTCGTCATGGTCAAAGTCTTCGTCGTCAAGGGGGCCCATGAAGTGTGCAGTAAGCGATCATAAATGATTCCAATTATTTCTTTTCATTTCGTAACTGGTGTTAGATTTTATCTTGCAGTTTAATGTTTAAGAAAGCAATTATCAACCAGATTCTGGCATAATGCATCACATCGAATGTATGAGTCACGCTTTTCGGACACGTTGATGAATCAGGCCAATTATACTACTCTTGCGTTCGTCTGCCTATCTTTCTCGGAGTTAGCTTTATGTGCACATCCCATTAAATGGCTTATATACACGTCTTATAGCATGTTCATTTTGCAACATGGCGTCAAATCCAGCCCTTTCGGAGTTGAGGCTTATTGAAACGCACTTCTTCCTGATTAACGTTAGGTGTCCACACATTGAATGCGAATTTAAACCAGAAACAAAACAATCCTTAATCCGTCGAGGCCTCCTCAATCACTTCGATTCAAAACGAGGAGTATCCACCTAGACGCTTTACTCAGGCCTGAACAAAACCGAATGGTTAACTTTGCAAGCGAAAGCAGTGGTGATTAATTTTTAAAGCCGCACACAAATTTTTTTTGAAGCTACTAAGAGACTGGGAAACCATAGTAGCGAATCACCACGCTTTTTTTTTTAATATTCATTCTAAGGAGATCGCAAAATCATTCCTAATTTGGAATACACACACAGCTAGCATAATTCTGAAAGAAAAATCATATTAATGCCGGTGGCAAAATCTGTCAGGAACAAAATGACACAGGACATGAGCCTTAATGTTTCCTAAGTACCTCTGACTGCGTTCGTTAGTGCAATGAAATGATCTGTATTTTCTAGATAAACTATCGCCAATTTTGGAAAACTTTGAAAGAGCGCAAACACACACGACCACTAAGGACAAAAGACGGCGCTTGCGTCTCGTCTCTTGTCCTTAGTGGTCGTGTGTGTTTGCGCTCTTTCAAAGTTTTCCAAAAATGAACCAACTCGCCCAAAAAGAAGTGTTAATATCGCCAATTTAGCTGCAGAGAAGACACCTGCTTTAGGTAACGTACACGCCGAGAAAAGCCTGTCAGATAGACATGCACACAATGTTATCTCAAAAGAACGAGACAAACTAAGCAATCTCTGACAACTGTAGATTGCTTAGAATACAACATCTGCTACAACAACGTCTCTGTAAACGAATAGCCCAAAGAGGGTTGCAAAAAACATTTTGTCCGCAAAAATGTGATTCGCATCAACTCCTACCCAAGTGCTTTAATACCCAACATTAAACTTGCGTTTTAAGTATAGACAGCTGACAGTAAAATCGCCTCGGTTCTTAAGGCTCGAAATACTACAGCTTACAAACGTTTGTAGTTTGTGTTTATGACAGCAGTCTTAAAAGCGTATGAAAACGTCCAAGTATAAACATACACGTTCAAGGAGATGTCATCATTGCCTTCTCTTACTGCACTTAGCACTGGCATCTATTCCGGTCAAATGAGAATGACCCTAAACACCATTTCTACCACTGAAAGTGTTTGTACGAGCATAGCCTTGGACTTTATCGCTGTAATAAGCCTGTGCTAGATATGTGCGCTCCGCTAACATAATCGGATAGGCTATCGAGGCCTTGCCCTGCAGTGGAAGGTTTTTCAAGGTGTTTTTTTTTTTTTTTTTTTGTACTATAAGGGACCCTTTTCTTTGCTTGTCGCGCAACATGGCCTCCATATACTAAAAGTCAAGTAAATTCCGGTTGTTGTTTTTTGTTGTTTTTTTTGTCACCAAAAATGTTTTATCTAGAGGCAAACGTCCATCAATACTCTCAAGAGGTTTCTCTTTGTTTTTAGTGGGGTGGAGTGCATGCATTAACGGATAACGAATATTACTGCAGTATTACCGAAAATGCAAAACCAACCATCTGTTAAGCGGCGAACGCGGAAATGTCATGCTTATACGCGTTGGTGCTCTCGTCTGGAGAATAATTCAAGCGTCTTTTAGTGAAGAAGTTATGAAGAAATGAAAACGTTTACACAAGGCTTTTCCCATGTTCTAAGAGCTCTGAAGATTAAAATTGAATGAAAGATCAGGGAGAGTTCAATTGATTCTCATTATTCCAACTTATCACATCCCGCAATATCATGTTTTCTCCATTGATCTCGTAAGCGCATTACTAGGTAACTAAATTTCCTTTAAATATATTGCAATATCCTGAGGTATGGAGCTACACTACCACTGCAGTGTGCAGGTACGTATGGTGAGCTTATTTAAATGTCGGTACGTTAACCGTGGGTACCATACCTCGAGTACGGGGAGATGGCAGTCGGAGCTTCTTGTTTTAGTCACCTGCATTTGACTTTTCTTTGATTTATTTGCTCAAATTAATTCGTTGAAAGCGTCTTATAGAGAGCCTACGTTAACATTCGTCAAGTTTTAGCCCCTTACAGTTTTGACAGCGCACGAAGGCATGGGCAGGCAGATATAAAAGGTCCTCGCATATGTACACTGTGCAGAACCTGCAGAAATAAAATGCCAGCTCAGCCAAGAAAAAAAAAATTATATCGTGAGCTCACGAGGCATGGGCTGTTCTCACATGACTACGTAGATCTCGGGATAGTATTTCCTGAAGCTAGCAGACACCCCATCCACCAAACTTGGCGGAACGTTTCTCGAGCCTTCCAAAAAAAAATAATATTGAGCATCATCACATATAACATAATGTTACAAGGTAAGGAATGTACCCTCCAATGTTCTTCTCTCTCTTTCAGGTCTGAGCGACGACCAGATCACGGCAGTGGCGAAGTGCATGGGGGAGAAAGTTGGCTCCGAGGTATTTGTGAATTCATATTGGTCCGTGTTTTGCTGCATTCAAAAACCGGAAGCACGCCGTGGATGCAGAATGTTCAAGCTACTTATCTGTGCCCTAAAAGCAGCTTCAAAGATTTCGAATGCATTTGTTTTCTTCACAGCATTTGTCCAGATGCAGATCATCCTCCGACCGTGATTCGAATCTCGGTGCCCCCCCCCCCCCCCCCAGTTATCCACCTAATCAAAAAACAAATACTGAATGTCGATTTGTATTGAATAAGCTGGCCTCGAATTCGGTTTCACCAGAGCAACCAGACTCTACAACAAACCCTATCTTCAAAATAAGTTTTGGCTACTCTGATTTAGTGAAATCATCTCAAGTGAATACCCCAGCTAACACGCGGCCCTCAGTCCTGAGTGGCTACGAAGAAACTCACCTAAGTGTCGGTCAGATGTATGCCGCAGCACAAGAGGTTGGGAACCTCTCGGTAAAAACAACCCACCTGGGTGAATTTGACCTGGCAAAGTTTTACGCTAGAACGTTATTGACTTAAGCTAGCATAGAGCTGTTTTACTAAATATCTTTATTTATGGCATGTTATTCTCCTTAAAGTAAAGATAGGATAGATAAATATACGAAGAACCAAACCGCGATGACCTACTACACTGTCGTGTTTAACGGACATACTGCGGCTATGAGTGCGATTCCTTTTGAATGAGGATATACACCTGGCAACACGGTAGAATTCTATACAACATTAACGAGCGGGTAGTCAGGCTTTATATGCGGTCAACATTAAGGCTTCATAAGCCTTCACGCGGGCTCGCAGGCATCACCACGGCATGGTCGAAAGGTTTTTTGAAGAAAAAAATGCAGTACCCAAATACCCCGCGCTAATGGCTGACTTCCATGTCAAGATTTGCAGAAGCACGCAAGGGGCCAGTCAGAAGAAGACCATAGACCATAGAGTAGGAATAGGGGGTGAGATTAAAACTGGAAAAGGATTCGTATTGCGCGCGCATCTAAGCATCGGTAGAAATCACGAAAATGTCCCATGTTCTCGAACTAGTCTAGGCTTAACCGAAGCAGGAAGAAACTAGTGCATATAGTAGGACGCACATCAGTTAGAGTTGGGCGGGAAGGTAGATATAAATGCTGAATGCGGCAGCAGAGCAAATATTTCGATTTAACCAAGGAAGGTGATATCGGTGCTTAAGCACAGAAATATAATCCAAGAGCTATCATTACCGAGTGCGCATTAGAGGTAAGCGGTAAGGTACGATAAAAAGAAAGGATAAAGCTCTCGCAAGAGATGGAATACCTGAATAAGAAACACCACAGCGTGGAAGCCAACAACCCCATAAGCGTAATATAACTAGCACAACTATCGAAGTCAAAAAATAAATATACGTATAGCTAGATGAAGACGCATAATATGCAAAGAATCAAGCATGTGCTGAGTAAGAAAGGCGCAGCCGAAAAGCAGCCAAGGAGAATTTGCGCTAAGAAAAAGATCTGATGCATGCGCTAACAAACAAGGAGACTAGTGGTAACTGCCAATACAGATTAGATAGTACAGGTAGGTAAGATTATTCGCATATCTATTCAAGTAATTGTGAACTACAATCCCGGAGCCACAGCTTCAGGGAAATTAGGCATTGCCAATAAAGCAGATTGTAGTAAGTGAAGCACTAAAAGTAATGCATATTATTTTTATGCAGCTATTCAGGGATCTGGTAACTGCAGATGATCACAAACTCTGGGGAGATTGTGCTAGAAAAACACTTTTGATTTATTTACGCGAGCATCGCGACCTCGAGCGCTCGGAACCTTGAAAAAAACGGTATCTTAATCCAACGGAAAGCGGACGCCCAAGGTTTACTGTTAGTATTCTACGGGGTACTAACTACAGCATTCACAAACACAATTAGAACAACCTTATACTTCAGTAATCCATATGATCAGGCTTGCCTTCGAAGAGGTCACAAGCCGCCACTCCCACAGGCCACCGATGGATCAAGTTGTGGAGAAATACGCAACCTGTAACGAGTCCTCATATAAGTACATCCTTCGTACATTACAATAAATGTTTTGACTAAATCAAAGCTCAGGCATTGCGGAAACGGCTGTAAAAAGGGATACGTAAGCGTAGCGGAATTACCTTAGCGGCTTTACGAAAGCCCCCGCAAGATTTAACTGCAAAAAGCGATAAGATGCTAATCCGGAAGGTTACCATCCAAAATGACACAATCTATTCTGCACTAGTCACCTATTGTTAACAGGAGCTATTCAGATCATTTAAATTGGGAAGCATTCGAGATAAAATTAACTAAATATACCCTGCCAATCTCTGATAGTCTGATGACACTGCGTAGCTAAATAGTTCAGCAGCCGGACTACGAAGTGCTATCGAAAACATGGACGGGCAAATCTGGAGGGTGATATAAAAATTAATATGAAAAAATCTGAAGTAACATTCAGTCGTCAAAAGGACACATGCGTAAAATTACTGCCAGGACAAGATTGAGATGGCGAGCATTTGGGGCAGGCTCTTCCTTGTCATGAATAAGCAATTTACATGGCTCCCGCAAAATGAAAGCGCGTGAACAGTGCATATTAATTACCTGCACTCGCACAAAGGTTTGAAATAAGGCTGACATGGCGAGTTAAAATTAAGTTTAGGATGCATTGTGACGAGTCACGGAGAGGAAATGGTAAATGTAAGCTTAAGGCACAGCAAGAGGAAGAGGACAGACGCCAGTGCAAGTTGGTGGTTATCTAGCTCAAATCAAGAATAATATCTTGCCTTGAGCACGGTATGCAAAGCGAAGGCAAAATAATTGATGACCCACAGGGTAACGAAATGGGTTACAAAGAAGGCAAGCTAGAAGGTAGGGCGCAATATCAGGAGGTCAGATTTACTTTATGTGAACAAAATGACCGGAATAGCTTCCAGATAATGGTAACTGGAGGTGGATGGGAGAGGGCTTTCTGCTACATGTATGCAGTTAGGCTGAAGTCATGATTTTCATCGCAGCTCCAGGGGAAGGCAAGAGAAGTCATCCGTAGTCAGGGTGGAAACGTGGCCGAGCTCCTGAGGAAGCAGTGCGATGCCGATATCGACTTTGTGAGTGCACATTTTTACCGTGTTCGGTAATACTGTATTGAGTAGTTTTATTGGTGGATCAAAAAGATAAGTATCCACTCCCGAAGCAGTTCAAACGGGAAAGTATTCACTGTGATGTAAGCTGCGATCTCATATGGCGGCTTGAAGGCCAATGGCACGGGTTCCCATATTAAGCAAAACGAGTGCTTTAGAAGAATATAACACTTTTTCCAAGCACGCTTCAGCGGTAGGTTTTCCTGCAACAGGAATCCTAAAGGCCGTAATCGATTGCAGTGGTTAGCATGGTAGTAGCTTTGAGGAAAGTAGCTTGCTCGTTTTGTTATCAAGACAGCAAAATTTGTACCGAGACAGCAAAATTACTCTGGAATTCTCTGAGCTTTATATTGATTGTTTACGTAGAAAAATGAGTAAATAGCGTCACGTAGAGTAAATGTCGAAAGTATTGCTTTTCACAAATAAAGCATGGTAGCTTTTTTTGTTCTTTAGCATGGCGCATAAAGTTTTAATTGTGGCCAAAACTGGCTCCAACGAATCAATAAATGTCGACATTTATCTTGAGGATGAAACAGTGCAAATGAAAACAAGATGTCTTAAAATTTCGGCGGTATTGCTTCATGGCAGTTAAACGGCAGGCAGACATACTGTAAAACAAATTCACTCGACAAACAGTCCACTAATTATATATCCCTTTCCTTTGTAGGCCGAAGCGCTCAAGGCACTCGTCTCGGTGAGTACATTAGTACTCCTTTTTTTTTTTTTCTGTGTTGCTTACTTCTTACTCCTGTCTAGCGTTGCTTTGAGCACACTTTTTTGTCGGCTTCCACTTTACCGCGCAAATTACAGGTTTTGATAACATCACCCCATTAACTTCTCAGCAAGCCGACTACGTTCACAAATTATAAAAAAATCAGTGTCGCATGTTTTAAACGTAATTATACTCATTCTTTAAATAAACCATAATAAACGCATTCTTCAAAGTGTCCGCAGAGAGTTGTCACCTTCTATTGCATGGAAAACACCAGCCGGTTTAAATATCACAGTAAAATAAATGCACTAATTTAATTCTAAAATTTGGGGTATTTAATTTTTCAGCAAAGATATTTTTTCGCATTATTAAACTTTATTATTAGGAAGACACAATACTGCATTGATGAAATAAAATCGCCTCAATATATTTTTCATAATACTCATCTGGGTGGTCAACCTCAATGGAGAGTTCGAAGCCGTGAGAAACCCGATGCCATACACGATTTTAGAATGAAAACAAAACAAAAATTATTTTGTGAATGTCTGCAGCGCAAGAAAATCGGCCGTGTTTTTTTTTTCTGTTTTTGTCTTTTTCTGTACGAAACGGAAATACAACTCATGAGACGGTCGGAAAGGTCGCTGCAGACGCTACGTATGAGGATCACGTGTTGCAGTAACTACTGCGTCCTATTGAACTGCCTGATATGACTACGATGTGTCATACACTTTGTTTCGCATTTCGCCCTTCGCTCTGAAAGGCAAAGATCATGTCTTCCCTTGCAGCAAGCTGCGAGGCAAAAGAATGCACATGACTAGACGCAATACCGCTTGCAGTTCGAACTCAGCGCCGTGACCTTTACGTCATCTCCGGATACGACGTCTCCGCCGAGCTTCCTGCGAGTCTCTTACGCTCAGTTTCGGTTTCGTACGAAAAAAACAATGCGTCGGATTTCTTGGCTATGTAGAGCTTTAAAAAATAAGCTTCGTTTCAAAAACTGTTACGGCATCGTCTTGTTCACGCCTTCGAACTTACTATTCGGACTAACCACCCAACTTTGATACCTGGGAAAGTTCGTTACCTTATTTTGATTAATTACTTGTATATTTGTGTCCGGCGATCTTCAGAATTTCTTCCTGTAGGTATTTATGACTGAAGTGTTAACTAGGGCATATGCGCCTGTAATGGTGAACCTAAGCTGGAAGCCTCCTGTTTAGGACGCTCATAAAGAAACCAGAGATGAGCCAGTAATGCGCTTTATTTAGATTCCCTCCCTTCTCTTTACTTTCAGCCCGAGCAGGCCGAAGCTGTCAGGAAGGCCTACAGAGATTGCAGGGCTCTCCAAAGTTGAAGCGGTTGCAGGCGACCAGGGATGTGTGCAAGGAACTGTTGGGACCACAAAGAGAGAAATCCGGGAGAAAGTAACGAAATAAATTCGATTGTTACAAGATCCACGTGCGTTTTAATAAAAGCGATATCTGTGAGCGTTGCCAAGCGGCTAGCTAGGCATTTCCACCGTACACACACGCAAGCTCCCGTGCACATGCACAAATTTTGCTTTTAGATTTAGAGGGATAGCCTTCTTTAGAATGCGTCCTCGAGCAACGGTCTCACCCGAGGAGCGACGCACCCCCGGCCAGTATAAACAACACCGTTTTACTCCGAGCCACGGGGCTCTATTCTCGACAATTCGCCATTTTGTTCAAATTATGACTTACGCGTGACGTGTGCAGTAGGACGGTGCCAGGTTACGCAAGCACACAATTGGATTACGCATTCTGAAGAAAAAGAGATATAAGGTGACAGAAAAAAGCGCGTTGTCGTCTGCTACTATAAATTGGCGCCAAGTATGAAAACAGACGGTGCTCCTGCAGGAACCGATGGTGCATTCCGTGATTCGGAAGCCTCGGGTTGCAGTGAGGCGAGTGAAGTATGTTGTGGCGTTGCGGTATCAGTCCGTCATGACATACTCTCTGTCGAACATTCGGCATCAGCTACGCACGCAAAGGCTGCGCGAGTTTCAGCTGAACAGCAAGAATGGCACTGGAATATTCGCAGTGGGTTGGTGCAAAATGGGAGCGGAAAGTTGCATTGCTGTTCATATGCGCCGATGACTTCTCACGTTCACTTATCAGCGGATTTTAAATACAGGAACTAAAACGTTTAATAGTTTGGTCGTAAACAGAAGCAATCGACAGCTTTTCAAAGTAGCTCCAGCACTGACGAAGAGCCATCTCTGAGGACAACACTCGCGTCTCAAAGTATCAATTACTGTTAGGTACTGGCTGTGCTACCCACCTTTTATGAAAAGCCGCGCTATGACCAACTACCGTCAAGTCACCAAGTCTGGTTAACTTTCTAATATATTGCGCTGGCTTGAGTTGTGTAGAGCGCGGAAAGCAGCGCAGAGATAGAGATGGGGGAAGAGAGAGAGAGAGACTTCCACACACACACACACGAAGTGGAAGGCATACGCTGGCCCTTACACCTAGCGATTAAATTTTCATGCGCTGGCGTGCGAAAAACTCTTGCGAAACGCAAAACATGTCCGAGAAAAAGAACCAAACAGAAGAACAGAATAGCAGGAAGGTTAATTAGGTGATTCTCAGGCTACCGTACACGTGCATAGAGGGATAAACGCACAATAAGGAAAGAAAGCAAAATATTACAGAGGAAAGCATGGTATGAAGCTAGGGCGGCGCCGCGCTCGCGTATTCCTTAATGTCGAAGCTGTAAAATGCAAATCAATAAAGAGAGATTATGTTCAGGCTGTATTAAAAAAAGGAACCAACACAAAATGTCACTCAACTACATCATATGATTAGAGCGTATCGTCATAACGTGCTCCGGAGTACTTTTTTTTTCTAAAAAATAACCAAATGGTGAGTCCGCATGTATATATATTAAAAGAAAACTTTATATATGAAACATCACAGAACATACATTCCTTTATTAAAATAGAAGCTGTGAGTAGTTTTGCTTGCTTTGCCCATCGTGTATATTTCGCGGCCGCCTCAAGCGGCCTAACTTTGATCATTTACAGCAATGACAGAACCTCCTTTGCGTAATCAAACGGCAATTTGACATCATCATTAAATGCTATGCATGACGTATTTCCCGCCTCACAACGTCGGCCAATCAGATTTTAAGAGTCGGATCTTGACACTGGGCGGTTCATTCCAGCCCATTCGTAACACAAGCGTAAGTGCTTCCCTTTCTATCATATATACATGCTTGCCCTCAACAATACTTATAAATGCCATACAGACATCATGAGTACCGCTGCTAAAAATCTGTTTTCACGTTCATGTCTATTGTACATCACCGCAAATAGCCATTTCGACACACCGAAATTTCGCGCCACAAATTTGAAACACGTGACTGTTCTGAGAACCAATCAGAGAAACAAAATGGCGCCGAACGGCGGCTATGTGTGTCGAGAATAGGGCCCCGGGCCAACAAAAGATCCGAAAGTGCACAACGTAATATAAAGCGGCACAACTAAAGACGTCATCAATCAAAGTTCTCGAGAACGCCATGCAAATGTTGTAGCCGAACGGTCGTTAGCATCTGAAAGTGTGTAAATACAAAATAAAATGCGACGCCAATGGCACAATGCAGCACCCAAGAGGCGTCGAAGCGGTACGCGAAACTGGCTGCCGCGTAGCATCCAGTCAGGCGAACCCTTCTTCCATCACGAGCTTGGTGCATGACAGCCTAAGTTATTTATGCACCATGACTTCTTCCATCTTCGAGCCCGCCGTGGTGGCTCAGTGTTTAAAGGCCTTACTATGGTGGGGCCAATGACACATATGTTCGTTCCCAGCAGCGGCGGCCTCCTTTCCATGGAGACAAAAAGGAATAGAATACGTCCGTGTACTATGCGATGTCAGTTCACGTTTAACGAAACCCAGGTCGCACACACGAAATGCTCTGGAAAACGCCAGCTATCCCAGAAAACGGAGCCTTTAACGCTTTAACGTACTTGCCCATTAATCGGCTGGTCGACCAGCAGGAAGGATATGGGAGGTTCTAGTTAGGATTGTTCGTTTTCGGCTAAAACCCGATTTTACCAAGTTTCTGCACCCCGAACATGTTCCTAAACCCGATTTTTCCCGATTTATGGAACAACTGTGTCCACGGAACTTGTTGAAAGCTCGTATGAAAGCACCAAAGCAGAAGCTAGTCGAGCATTTCTTTCTAATAAATAGGTTGCTTTGCGAAGGCAATCTTGATGAGAGATGCACTCGAGCCACTTTTAGATCTCCAGAAAATGCTTGAAAGCGGAAAGCTTCTAATGCCAAGCTTCGATCTCTTCGTAAACGTCAATCCACGGCAGACTGTCCACGAGTTTCCCACGATGATCGGCAAAAGAGATCGAGTAAAAGGTGTTTAGTCTATGTCACCGAAGAGCAGTGCCCCATGAGGGAAAAACTTGTTGTGAAGAGTTTTGGTTTTAAATCTCCACAAAATAGGACAGCACTCTGAAACCAAACGCCTCAGACAAAGAAGGAAACCAGTTGCCATGTGAAAACTGGGTGCCTTACTCGATCAATTCCAGAAGCGGCTGCTGAGTCAATTGCTCGATGACTACCGACCTCTCTTTATTTCCGCGACGGGCGATGTAGGCTCGCTTCGCGAGGAGTTTAACCAGTACTTGTTAGAAGCAAACCCCACAAATGAAAGTGTTGAGCTGAAGAACTATTGAAACGGTGCAACTGTGCATGCGCTATACCCCAGGCTAGAAAATGCAGCGTTGACATTGTTGTGTCTAGCTAATGCCATCTGGGACGTTGAGCGAACGTTCTCTCAGCTAAGATGCCTCCAGAGACCAGACTGGTTTCGGATGGAAACCAAGTGTGGCGCATGCATATGATTATGTAAATAAGGACGTGTAAAGCGTCGATAACCAGCTCACCTGTATAAAATGTTTGTTATCCAAAAAACTGGCCGTTGTACATCGCTTAGAGTTAAACGAAGAATTATGAAATACTTCATTGAAAGCAACCCGAAACATAACTTAATTGTTACCCACCGATTAGGAGAAATCGAATAAATTGTCAGTTTGTATTTTAACCAGATAAAACCCAAATTTTGAAGCGTTTCCACGAAAAATCCTATTCCTCCTCTGTTATCAAGCCGAATAATAACGCCTGATTTCCTTATTTTCACCCCCCAAATTTGAAAAAAATATAAAACCCGAAATTAATACCGCCAGTTAGTTAGTTAGTTAGTTAGTTAGTTAGTTAGTTAGTTAGTTAGT
>JAJIZL010029622.1:29894-49386 GCA_023969395.1 Amblyomma maculatum
AGTTAGTTAGTTAGTTAGTTAGTTAGTTAGTTAGTTAGTTAGTTAGTGTGTGTGTGTGTGTGGGGGCGAATTTTAGGTAAGAAGAGTAATCAATGTCCTATGAATATTCTTTGCAGCCAAATCTTTAGGTATGAGCAAATGTGCCGAAAGAAATAGAACCTTTTTTTTTTTGCAAGAGGTGCGGCTGTTTTCTTCGAGAAAAAAATATTGTTGGCAAAGATCTGGGAAAGTATCGCGTTTCCGATTTATCCGAATATCGCTTTTCGGGCTGACAAAGTTCCAATTTTGATTCTTCGCAAAATTACAAAAAACAAAATCACAATTTAGTTTTCTTCAATACTCATAAGTATATTTTCAATTTGGGAGCAGGGAAAACTTTGTCTTTTTTTTTTTTTCATTTCGGATTCTTCTCGCATGGCTTTTGGTTATTTCGCCTTCACCGTCCTTCCCTCAATACAGAGCGCCTCTGTCCTTAGCGACCGCCAAATACGGTAGAAAACATCAAGCCGCACAGCACAATGATAATATTGAATCTTGATCATAGGTTACATGAAGCGCGTGTATTACACAGTGGATGCAATGCTAGCTGCTCCGCTCTAGGTCTCAGTAGGCGCTTGCCGGAAGTACAGATCGCAAGAGCGCACTCCGTCTGGCATCGGCGACTCACTGCCCTAGCCCCTGCGGGCATTCAGCGTTCACTTTACCTGGAGGTCCCTAACTTCTGTTCCGTCTACTGTGCCTGTAGAAATAAATGCCGCTTGTTCCAGTATATTGTTCTAGTCTTCTGTTGTAGAGAACAAGGCCAGCCGTGAAGCCATGGAGTGCGGTGGCAGTTGAAAACGCCTTTTCACGCCTATTGATTGAGACCTCCTTCTGTACGTATTCCATAGCTGCTCTGTTGTGCAATTTGCATTAAATTAAAACAACTTTTACACTACCAACTAATAAGCAATAAAATAAGATTAGATTTGCTTTTAGAGGGCTGACCGTCGCAAAGCGGCTCAGGCTATGAGAGACGCCGTAGTGGAGGACTCTAGAAATTTCGACCGCCTGGGGTTCTTTAACGTGCATTGACATCGCGCAGCACAGGAGCGCTTCGCTTCTCGCCTGCACCGAAAAGCGGCCGCCACGGCCGGGATTGCGCATCTCGCAGCCTTGGGCACAGTTGTCGAGCTCCCTAAAATAAGATTAAAATATTTAATTAAGGAAGGGAAGATTATTATTTTTTGCTAGTTTTAAGGTAATTGAGTTCGTGAACTAGGGGCTTCGTAGCGGTGGAGGACTGTGAAATAGGGGTATAATAAGCCATATCTCCTTTATAGTTTAGTATGTTTTAAGTAATTTTGCAGTGGTAAAAGTACGTCTCTATGCGAATAAAAATACAGTCCAATGTATTGAGATAGAAGCCGAATTCATGATAATTTGCCATTTTAACGGACAATATACAGAATCGAAAAAAGCCAAAAGTTTTAAACTGAGGAGAACATAGTAAAATGCTTCTGCTCTTTTGTCGGTGACGAATGAAAAACTACTAGCCTAACGCCTTTTTATTTTTTATCGGAGATATAATTTACCAGAAGTTAGATAAGTTAGGGGCCCCTAAGCTATCCTCAGCAGTTCGCGACAACATTGCCGTGAGGACATTACGCATTGTTACATTGTTACAAAGTGATCGATGGTGCTAAGTAGTAGTCCTCACTACCAGTGGTAATAATAAGTAGTAGAGCTACTTAGCCCGTTGGTGTCACTTTTGGTAGGAAATGAAGTTGATTGATCCTTAGTAATGTGAGAGTCCTTCAATACTTTCCTGCTCATAGCACCCTATCGTAACTCTATGGAAGAGCTTTGTGCGCTACCGGCGGCGGCCGCAGCCCGGAGCTGCGTACATTCCGGGGGAATCCGAGGTAAGAGTTTTGCCAGAGTTGCGCGTTTTTATCTTTCGCCGCTAATCAGCCGTGTACCACAGCGAAGCCAACCCGACAGGCACTCCGGCCGCACTGCGTCCCGCGCTACTTGCGAAACTGTGAGTGGATCACACCACCGTGGCTCACACTATGTTTTGACCCGCTAAGTCGGAGTGTGTTACAAGACGCTCCTGTAGATGGCGCCAGCTGTACCAGCGACGCACCTTCCGCTGTCTAAGCAGCAGCCAGCCGCACAGCCGGTCTCGAGGGAGAGAGCGCTTCTCTTCTCTTACGTAGTGTTCCTGTATATGCTCCCGCAGGGAGCATATACAGGAACACTACTCTTACGGCCTCACCAATGGGATCTGTTTCCACCGCCCACCGCGCCTCGGTGGGGTCGCCACCGCCCCACTGCTGCGCCTCTGCTACTGCTGTTCACGTGCAAGGGAAACGCGCGCTCGCTCTTCGCTCCGCAACCGGTTGCAACCGGCAGGTCCTGACATTTCACCCCTTATGGTTTATACAAAGACGCCGTAATCAACGTCAAAAATTTATCGTGTACGAGAAATAAAATATAGTCAACACCGCTCACGCGCGCGCGCGCCTCCGTCTGTGCGGCCAAGCACGGTCGAATGAAGCTGGTACACTTCAACATTTTTTGCCCCCAACTTTTGTACAGAAATAAATTTATCAAGCTATGTAGTTTTCCTTCGAAAGCTGTAAGCAGGTGTAACGCAACCTGACGTGAGTGTATGGCAAACTGTTGGCTGGATATTTTGTCAACCGCTTCTGTTTTCGTTTAGAGCAAGAGAGGCACCGGCGAACGTTCATGGCGCGTCTCAGATTCAGAGTAAGGAACAAATTTTAAGCATATAGTTAAAATTGCAGTTGTCTAGTGGAGTGAGCTGTTCTAGCTTAGTTCAAAACAAATCAGTCAGTTGAAAGACAGAATATGTATATCTATAGTCTCGCGACTGACGCACGTACGTGTACAGTGTACTAGAATATTGGATGCACAATAGTACGCGTATAACAGACGTAGTCGGTTTAATACATAGATAAACAACAACTTTTAATGAAGGAAATGGGCATGAACAGCTATGCCTAATTGAAAAGAGCGGCAAACAATAAAAAAAATGCCCTTCAATTTATACATTGTACTCACCAATTCACCAAAACGTGACCTGCGGCTAGAAAATTCAGTCTCAATCTTCCTGGCCGGTTGTTCATATAGGGAGCTGGCTTGTAATTCCTGTCTGTCACTTTCTTATCATAATTGACAAGAAGGATTGTGATAAATTTTTTCAGATATCAAAGAAGCGAACCTTATAAGCTGTTGTTAATTCCTTCAGGGCAACTCAGCAATGGCGAATTCTCAATTGCGCTGCTTGAATCAGGATTTGAGGTACTTCGAGAGCATTTGTGTGTGGTAGATGCACGAGTTTTTTTTTTTTCTTTTTCGGAAAACCTTGTCCAATAGGGCAATAAACTCAGGTTTCGGATAAATGCAGTCCACTAGAATTCTTGTCCTCGTAGAAGAGTGTACATGGAGCTGCTTCTTTCGCTAGTTTCAAAAAAGATAGCGCAGCGTCACACCCGAGATCACTGATTAACTTATTAATGTATCCATCGACGTAAGCTAAAAAGGAATATGTGACAGTAATGGGATGACAGGAGATGCCACCACAATTCCTTCATTTCCTCAGTTATTTATTGTGGCCGAGCAGAATAGATTTCTTCGCATCGACGAAAACTGCCTTGATTTTGCTCCAAGATGAAACGTCCGTCTTGACAACGTGGTCAAGTGCCGCTGTTATTGCCCTCGCATCTAGCATGTCGTTCTCTCCGCACGTTAGCCTTACTTTCGCTAAGAGAGCCTCAATGGGGCCACTATTGTGTTTCCTGGTGAGGATGGAGCCGACACCTTTCCCCAGGAGGTAATCTACCACTTGTACACCAGACTCGTGATGAACAGCATTTCTTAAAATGTTTCTTCAGTGAAAGTTTCCTTCTTTAACGCTTTAGAAGTTTCTTGGATGTTTTCGATAAAGCATGTGAACTCGTCAGCCACTGCAATCGAGTATCACCAGCTGCACCATTTATTAGCCTCTTTTTACCGCTTCCAGCACAAGTGGTGTCATGAATATCAAACCATTTTTTTGTTGTTTTCATATTAAGCATAATATCATGTAAAATTTTATTAAAACAGCATTTGTTTGCAAAATAAAGTAATGTTTAAATACAACACACTTCCTAATATATATGAATTATAATAACATTGAAAACTCAACCTTACAGTCTTTACTTTGACTGTTATACTAAAACTTTATATCACGCAAGCATTATGCAACTTACATTACATTTTTATGAAATTGTTTTCATCTTCAGTGCTATATATATGGATGGTTTCGCATCCTGCGCTGAAAGATGGTTTTGCTGTTTCAGACGAGTTAGCCTTGAAGAAGCTTCGATGTGATCACTGCTCATTCAGGTGTTTTTTTTTTTGTTTGTTATTCTTGTGCAGGCTTAGGAAAAATTCAGATTAAAAGGGACAAAAGTATCTACCATGCCGCAATGCATGTCATGTGCTTGTCGAACGTTTGCTGAGCGACAGTGTTTTTATATAAATACTCGGTTCACGTGTGTAGCACGCTGACGACGTGCCGCTGCAGTGTCTGCCTTCCGTGTTCTTTCATTTCGGGGCTGCACTCACAAGGAAACAGGCGAGCGACGGCGCGAAACCATGCAAAAGCCACCCTCCGCCGCTGAAGCAGATGCGGAGCGAACAGTAAGCAGGTCGCGCCCCCTGCGTCGGCGGAGAGCGTAACTCAAGGAGAAAAGGAACGCCGTAAGAAAGAGCGCGCGCTCTCCCTCGAGACCGGCCGTGGCAGCCGCGATCGAACCTCCCAAGCGATGCGCCGAACACACGAGTGGGTGGTGGTGGTGACTATGATGATGGGGGATGGGGTACTGGGCACGACGTATGCCAGCCTGAGCTAGCGGCGGCACTCTTGGTGCCCAGGGGAATGGGATAGGGGAGGGTTGGGAAGGGAGGGGGAGGACGCGCGAGAAAGTCCGCAGAGTCGGGGGCCGAAGAACGGCAGCACTGCGACGAGGTCCGCAGAAAACAGAGGGCTATCCTGGGCGCCCAACGGGTAGCACACAGAAGAAGCACAGCCACCACAGGTAAGTCACCACACAGTGCAGGTTCGGCTTTGGTGCGAGCAGCATGCTGCTCGGCAAGCGTCCTTTTCCTGTGACAGGTCAGGACGCCGGGGTGACTGCAGATGGTCTGCAGTGCGCTGCCACGACGGAAAGTCCGGGTGGCAGTTGGGAGGACCGCTGGGAAACCGCTGCCTTGGCAGCGGCACGGCGGGTAGGGGCATCTCGGGAGATGACACTCCTAGGCCCGTGCGCGAGAGGCACACGGGACACTGTCTCTTGGAAAATCCTTGAGGCAGCGGAAGGGACCGCAGTGGTACCTCAGCCAAGGCTGAGGCGCGGCGGGTGACGCTGGAAGGACCGCCGGGAAGGGCGGCGCGTCGAGGCCCGAGAGCAGGAAGATCCCGGGATTGCTGCCGAAGCAGCAGGGAGGGCCGCGGAAGCGGCAGGTGACGCTGGAAGCGCCGAGGCCCGCGAACCTTGCGGTCAGCGGGAAACTGGCATAGGCCAGCAGGACTGTGCCCCCGAAGGAGCAGCAGGGAGCCTTGGCGAAGAACCACGAGTCCATTCCAGCACTGGGGCTCGCCTCGGGCGAGGGCGACGTCGGTGCGCCACAGGCGAAGACCAAGGTCAAAGGGGGCCGCACCGATAACTCCTCAAGGGAGGAGGGTGTGCTGGCAGGGACAGACCTGGCAACGCCCGCAGCACGGGACACACTCGCACGCCCAAGGGTCGGGGGTTGGGCTGGGAGAAGGGTCCGGGCTCCGCTTCGGCTGGAGGGCTGGAAGAACCAGCAGGGATGATCCAAAGGACCAGGGAGGTGCGCCGGTAAGAACCAGAGCACCGGAGGACGGAAGTTGCGACGGGGCGAGCAGGGCGAGCAAGCGCCGGAGGGAGGCGAAGGCGAGCGAGCGCTCGGTGAGAGCGGGCGCGCACGAGCTCGCCGGAGCGAGCGCCGCACACACCCGCCCCCACCGAGAGCTGAAAGGCGACTGACGCGAGAGGAAGCGCGCCTGGTCGGAAGGCAACGGAGCGTGCGGCCGCTCCCTTCAGAGGCGAGCGACGAACTGACACACGAGTACAGTGAACTAGCACGGGCCCGACGGCCGCTGTCCTCCTCACCCTCATATAAACAAGGAGCAGACGATATTCCCCACCCCACCGTCTCCTATTGGGAAGCTGCTCTGTCTAGTGTGCAAGATCAGCAACGGCTGATCGAGCGGGCACGCGGGATAGCAGCGGCTGCCGGCATCCTGGACTGAGGAGGCCGCCTGAAGAGGACGCGACCACCTAATCACCAGTGCCTAGTTATTGGGTTCAAATAAATGTTTCCTCCTCCCACTTGAACTGCTACGCAGCAGAGCCATCCATGTACTCCAAGGAATCAGACCTATGTCGCCCAGACTGTAATAAATGTTCAATAATCCCCATCTAAAGACATCTTCAGTTAATTAAGTCATCCTAGACTAGACAGGCCCGAAACAGTTAATTTTCATTAATTTCTTGTTTTTGCAGGTGCCATCGCCGCCAATGCAACGGGGTATTCCGCTCCGAGTCGCGCCAACGGCTCAAAAAGTGGCAAATAGTTTTGTTTCGTCCCGTGCGAAATATCCATCGTTCGCTGCCATCTGCAATTTTCGAGGCGCATTGGCAGCGAAGAGAGCATTTCAAGAGAGAAAATAATATGCGATGTAATGTCTTGGGTGTTTCGTTGCTTCTATTGAGGGCATGATGCACCAGACTTCTCGTATTTTTCATATATTTCAGCTGTAGCAGCGGTCAATTATTTCGATTAAGACAGCCAAAGCAATTCTCGAATGACTTGCCAGACTCACAGCTCGACTGTTGCAAAAGACTGATGGCTTCGATGCACAACTTGATTGCTTACTCGGGACCTTCGCGCAACTTTGGCAAAGACTGGTTAGCAACTGACGGCATCGGACAGGCATCAGCGAGGGCGATCGCCGTTGCCACTTGGCCGTTGCCGTTTATCGTGACAAGTCCGCACGCAGTTTTGTTTTTGTTTTTTAATGCGTGAGATTTAATTTGCTCACACTGTAAAAAGAACTCCCAAAAGGTATGCGCAGAAGATGTCCACAGAAAGTGTCCACGGTAACTGTGTACAAAAATTGCCCGACCGCATCCCTAAAATGACCCTCTAGACGCCTGAAGTTTTGTTTGACCAAGCTTAGCGTCCAGCCTAATCCGAACGTGGCCAAATCAGTGCTGACCCAGCCAGCCAATGTTTGTATACGTCTTTCTTACAATGAAATGGAAGTTATTCTATATTTCCATTGGGGCAACCAAAACAGCATACTTGTATGTGTTACTCTATATATAAGACCTATGACTAGTTTGATCAAGAAGCCTATAGACGAGATGTTTCGCTTAATTTTCTAAGGTAAAAGCCCTTCTCTCTGATCAAGGTTAGAAGCAGAAGTTTTACCGTACTGACTGAAAATAAATGTATACTGCCTTCCTTCGTATCCTTTATAGTTTATAAGTATTGATACCAGTACACGGATCAGAAATAATATTCGCATGTTGAATTATTGTAGGTATAAGAAATTTATATGCCAAAATATTTGTTCTGCAGGAGGCGTGTCGGGGGTTTCGTTTAGAAAATGTACTTTGGCCATTGCACTTTTTGCAATCCAGGAGATATCACGGTCAAGGTGCAGATTATTTGTAAAATAATCCAAAATATTAGTGCTCGGGAAGACGTTCCTGCTATGCCACTAGTTGAATACTGAAAGATGAGCGGTTGCTTCTTGTTAGCAACCGGCATTATGTCGCTTTTTTTTATTATTATTAGTATTCAAACGACATCTGTCATGACCACATTTGGGTCGGCCACCACCAGAACTTGGCTTCCTGGACTCCCAAAGTTTTACTTTGTCCGAATTTGGCCCTGTGGTGCCTAACCTAATTTCAGTATGACCATCTTAGTCGTAACTTCCATATGTAGGTGGGAAAGCCCCCAAATTTGCCACCTCTCCCACCCCTTCCACAGACCCCTAAATTTTACTCCTTCCGAATTTGAACAAAATTTGCGTCTAACCGAATTTGAGTATCACCATCGCAGTGATGATCTCCAAGCTTAAGTGGGCCATCCCCAATATCTTATTTATGTTTAACTGGACGGTCCACTACACATTAAAAACGTATGAAGTGTCATTCTCGCTAGGCATAGCGCCGCAGAAGCTCTAACAATACCAAGGTTACGGAGTAAGCCGACCGCAAATTGTATGTTCGAGCAAGAAGGCACAAAGAAAAAGAACAATTCGTGAATATAACACATTTTCAGGCTTTAAATTACGCTGGAAGAATATAAACTGACGCAGATGAAGAAGAAGGCTCGTGTGGCTCGACTGGTCAGCGACACCATTTTTCGGACGTGCCGAGGAGGAAGTATGGCTGCGCTCGACCCGCAATCCTTTGGGCGTCGCCAGCATCCGCAAGACATGAACACCTCGAAGAACACAGCCCGGCACTCCAAGTCTTCTCCAAACGCTAGTAAGCTATATCCAGCAGCCGCACCTTGCAACGAGCTCACGCGGCCCAAATCGGCTCCGATGACGTTAGTATCCTTTGAACAGTGCTGCACTGAAAACCCATTTGCCACTGCCACGCAACACCACACTGCTTGTCGGCCGAAGCTGGCAACCTACCCACCACGAAGCCTTGTCGCTAGCGCTGGCGCTGACGACAACGGCGATGTACTGGGGGCACAAAAAATGGCCTGGAAGCGACTTAAAGTTCATCCCAGAGTACAAGCTATAGAAGATACGAAATGCCAAGCAGTCTGCAATAACAAAGTCCATCTCAACAAATTCCCGACCGTAATGCCCGGTATTCCGACCCTCGCAACGGCAAGACCCTCAGCGCTGAAACCCGGAGGACTTTTCCGGGCACTCAATGCATACAGCCGCTGCTTACAGAAGACGTCCATGCCTCGCAACATATCCAATCCATCTGACCGGCCATGGGCCAATCTTAATAATCAATATCAACTGACGACGTCCTTTTCTCAGAGCGAAGCACTGTCCAGTGAGACGAGGAACATGACAGACAGTCCCAGTCTTCACAGTTACGCTGGTACCCCAGCCCGACCCACTACCTCTACCAAACAGTCGTCGCTCCCGCGTTCAACATCTTCTCTCGTTTCCAGCAGCGCCGCCGATATACAGAACGCGCTTAGCACAGTGAAGCATAGCGCCTACGAAAGCTCACATCGTGCGTCGAGGGACAATACAGATCACATCTGTGCCTACGTCACCTTCCTTGGCCTCGTCTTTCTGGGCGCATCAGTACTCTCCTTCTGGGCTTTCTACGCCGTAGACGAATTTGGCTTAGGACCTCGCATGATCACCGGGAAAGGCAGCGCCCGGGGTGATCCCACCTTCGTGACTGTAGACCCCGAAAGCGATGCCACCATAGCCACGAGTAAGGTTGGCCGGAATATAGCGTCTCTGTACTCAAAACTGCGACTATTCGCTTCCAAACATGTCAGCGGGCTTCACCTAGGTGCACCGGAGGATTTTAAAACGTCAACTCATGACATCGAAGAGCCTGATTGAAGTGAACGTTTGCCGAATACACTGCGTCAGTTTATTCAAACAGATCGCTTCTTTGACAACATGTAATCAATGTGCTGCTTTTTATTACCAGCGTTGAAAATTAAATTAATACTCAAATGTCTGTTATAACCCATTGTCATGGAATGGCTGCATGTAAAAGGTAGCTACAAACTGATGTAGCCGAGCTGCAGTGCTGCACTTATTTGAATGATTGCTGCTTGTGTTGAATGGCGATGTGCTTAGTCCATATCACTGACTTATGAAGGGCAGTTTTGTAGTTTGCCGTGTTGCAGTTAACGTTACCGCTTGCTAGGGACCTGCCTATGCTCCCCTGTTCCCATTAGCGAAAACACGCGGAGAACGCGCAGAGTACCTTTTTTTGCATCCCGCTGGAAAATGCCATAGGACCTCCAGGCCTGTACACAGGTGAGAAGTGGGCCAGTCGGACTTGAGTCACCTGTACGGAAAATACCGTACCAGGAAATCAAAACGCTAGTTGCCTCTCTGAGAAACCTCCTCCTCTCTTCGAAAAACCTCATAGCAGTGACGAACTATTTCCGCATGCTGTACTGTGCCGCACGTTAGCGCGTTAGAAGCAGCACACAATGTAATGCAGAGATGGTGTGGTACAACGATAGCATCATAAACTGAAGGGTTAGTTGGTCTGACATCTTCAAGTGGTGCAGCGCAACGGCACGAAGCCTAGACGAGAGAAGCGGACAAACACAGCGCTGAACTGACAACATAAGTTTATTCAGGATATGTCATATATATACTCTGGCACAGCAGAAAAACATGAAATGGACACATGTGACAGGACAGTCAAACCATATCACTCTGACATGCAGATATCTTTCCGTCAAATCTGACCGCAACAAGATAGCAAATAGTTGAGCTCTTTCTCTGATATGGCAACGGGTGGTGTGCTGACACATTTCGTAACAAGCTTCATAATTTCTGGTGCCTCAATAACCTCTCTTGTTAGCTTATCTTTGTGAGCGGTGACAACCTGGCTTTTTTTTTTTTTTAATGGATAACACAAGCAATCGCAGCATTGAATTCCTATGTTGCGGACGGCATTCTTAACATTAGTGCTATGCTTCCTAAGTCTGTCATTCGGGCAACGGCCTGTCTGGCCGATGTACGAAAAAACGCAAGACAGGGGTATTGAGTACACAACGTTATTCATGCAAGACGCATATTTGCTGTGATGATTATTCTTGCAATTAGAAACGTCTTATTTTGTCCTCTGTCCAGTTCCATTATTACGCGAGCATATGGCACCTAATCTGACATGGGCTGAAAACACCACATCAACACCTGCTCTTTTTCCTATTATTTTTAAATTATGGGACAATACATAGATATAGGGTATAACGGCCACATTCCTTTCGACGTTTCTATGCTTGACTTTGTCGCTAACCCTTATCTTCATTAACCTTCCTTCAGTAACTGAAGCAGGAATTTCTACAGGGTATCCTGTCTATCCACTTGTCCGGAAAAGCTGCAGGTAACTTTGTGGGTGCAGGATTTTTTCACAGTGTTGCTTAAACATGACGTCACTATGCCCCTTCTTACAAGTTTCGAGTGAGCTGAGCTGTACGGAAACAATGGCTCTTTTCTGTTGGGCTTCAATGACCAGCAACAGTCAACAGCAGCAAAATGCAATGTCAGGTCAAGAAACTTCACAGGGCCGTTAAGTGGCACTTCGTGTGTTATTTCAAGTGGCGCTATAAGATCAGAAAAAACATAACAAAGTTCATTCCCGTTGTTAGTTAAACCCGCCGTGTCACATTCCACTAAAACAAGATAACCATCAACAAACCTAAACACTCGTTTAGAATTTGTACCTACAAGACGTTCTTCGAGTACCTTGTCAATCATTGCAGGATAGAAGTCGCTGAGCAATGGCGCGATGCATGAACCAATGCATATCCCTTTTTTTTTTCATTTCATTTTAATTTCATTTATTTCACCTTAAGGGCCCGAAGGCATTACATAAGGGGGGGGGGGGGGGGGGGGCAGATGTGAACGTTATAAAAAAAAGATAAAGCAAAATACAATGCAAACAAATACAAGTACAAGAAAAACAGAACAAGCAGGGGAAAACAAGAAAATATAAAAGGCTGAAAATAAGGCAGAGTGTAGTTCGTTCAGCTAGAATGGCGTATTACCTTATATAACTTTTCAGTTTATCGCGGAACTGTGTTCTATCTGTGCACGTGACTATGTTTTCGGATAAGGAATACCATAGGACTACTGTTGAATCCCGCCACAACGAATACCGCCACAACGAAATTTCCGCGACAACGAATAATTTTTTATTCCCCGCGAGTATCCTATAAGAATTAATGGCCTAAATTTCTCTGCACAACGAACCATTTTTGCAGAGCGTTTCCGCTTCAACGAAATTTTCGCGTTCAAAATCGAAACCGAAACTAGTTTTATTGGCGAGAAGTCCAAGTCAAATCCAAAGCCACATTAAGCATGAAATCACGTGACTGCAGTTCCGCTATTTTGGCTTTGTGTCGTGGTCGCGTTGTTCACTCGCTGCCTTTCTCTTCGACAACGACGAGTTTTCATCCGCAGGACACGATGGCAACGCAAGTGAAAAAACGCAAAACTCTTTCCCTTGAGCAAAAAGCTCAAATAATCGCCCAAGCAGAAAGCGGAAGGAAGAAAGCGGCAATTGCTGAAGACTTCGGAATTCCTGCAAGTTCGCTGTCAACGATTCTAGGCAATAAGGACAGGGTGAGAATGGCACTTGCTTCAGGCACATTCTCGAAGCGCAAAAAGGCGACGCGGCCCCTCCATGAAGAGTTGGACAAAGCAGTGCATGCGTGGTTTGTGGAAGCACGAGCCAGCAACGTCCCCCTGTCCGGAAGCATCGTCCAGCAGAAAGCCTTGAACTATGCATGCCTACTTGGCATTGATGATTTTAAAGCCAGCATTGGCTGGCTAAACCGTTTCAAGGCCCGCCATAACATCGTTGGAAAAGTGTTGTGCGGCGAGTCAATGTCAGCAGACGTGGACGGAGCAGCTGCTTGGAAGGCGAGTAACATGGCCGGAATTTTAAGCAACTTCGCGCCTGCAGACATTTACAACGCCGACGAGACCGGGCTATTCTACGAGATGTTGCCGGCTAGGACGCTCGACTTCAAGGGGCAGCGCTGTCACGGCGGCAAACACAGCAAAAAACGCATCACAGTGCTGCTTTGCACAAACATGGATGGCTCGGACAAGCGTCCGCCGTTAGTCATAGGCAAAAGTGCCAAGCCGCGCTGTTTTAAGGGAACTCGTAGCCTACCTGTGCAGTACAAGGCGAACAACAAGTCATGGATGACCCGCGCTATTTTCACCGAGTGGATGATGGCATTCGACCGCGACATGAAGCGGCAGGGCCGTAAAGTTTGCTTGCTTTTGGACAATTGTTCAGCGCATCACTCCGACGAAGTCAAGCTCACTAACACGGAGCTGAGGTTTTTCCCTCCCAATTACACGTCTGTCTTACAGCCTCTCGATCAGGGCGTGATTCTTAGCCTGAAGCGCGCTTACCGCGGGAGGTTAATTCAGCGGCTGCTTTTTAACACTGAAACCGGCCGAGACACGAAGGTGGACTTGTACGTGGCACTGCAGATTATGTCTGCTGCCTGGAGCACACTGGGGCGCTCAGTAATTGTGAACTGTTTCAGGCACGCCGGATTTGCCGAAGGTCGACCCGTACACTCTGCTGGCCTAACACCAGGCGTTACAGACGACGACGAAGAGGCGTCACCGGCTCCGGGGATCGCGGCCGCCTGGAAAACGCTGGGAGAAATAGGAACCGTGCCGCCTAATCTCGAGCTCGACGAATACATCGGCGCTGACGCTTGTGTTGTTGTTCACGAAGATGCGAGTGATGAGCAGATCATAAAAGCTGCCCGGAATGATAAGGACTCTTCCGATGAAGAAGACGACGACGTACAGGAAGCGCCGGCTGCGGCAACCGCCGTACAGGTGATGGACGCTTTTGATGTCATCAGGAATTTCGTTGCTGTCCGAGACGACGATGTTGCAATGGGTTTGCTGACCGAGTGCGAAAATCGCGTGACGGCGTTGCTCGCCGTGAAGCGTAAGCAAACCAAGCTTACAGATTTTTGGCATTAAACGCCTTTGCTGCTGCTTGGGCAATTCTTTCTGCGTTTCACGTCAAATTTTTGCGATAACGAAGTTCCGCGAGAACGAATTTTTTTTCGTGCACCGTGAATTTCGTTATAGCGGGATTCTATTGCGTGGGGGAAGAACAAGCTATTCATAGGTGCGGGTAGGAATGCGTGTTAAAGACTGGACATTGTTTAGGCGGGAAGATCTTGGAGGTGCTGTTAGAAGCTCGTGTCTAGACCATGGGTGATAATAAAACTTACTAAGAAGGCACAAACGAGATATGAAGCGGCGTGATGCGAGGGACGGTAGCTCAAGGTCTTTCGTTAATGAAGTGACGCTGCATCGTTTAGAATAGGTCGAGGTGATGAACTGTGCAGCACGATTTTGAATGGCTTCAATGCTAGCGGCATGATAAGCTTGTGACGGATTCCAGATAGCTGACGCATATTCAAGTTTTGGTCTGATGAAAGGTAAATAAGCCAGTTTTTTAGCTTCTGGTAATAAATCGCTTAAATGACGTCGCATGTAGCCCAGGGTGCGCGAAGCCTCGGAGCAGATAGTTTCTATATGTTTTGGCCAAGATAGCGATGGTGTCATCTGCAAACCAGTATTTTGTATGATGTTGCGTAGGTAACAGGGAAATAATTCAGATAGTTTTGTATAAAGACCTTTCCTTCCCGTTCGGCATAGGTAGTTGAAGATAAGCAAGTAGTAGTTCTAAAGCGTTATCTGCCGCTATGCCAGAGGCATTCTGAAATGCTATCGCTCCATAGCTGTCAATCACTTCACAAACGCACTTATTTTGCAACAAGTGCATTTGTAACAAGTGTAACAAGAGAGGTTATTGAGGCATCAGAAATTATGAAGCTTGGTGCGAAATGTGTCAGCAGACCATCCGTTGCCATATCAGAGAAAAAGCTCAACTATTTGCTATCTTGTTGCGGTCAGAGTGATATGGGTTGACTGTCCTGTCCCATGTGTCCATTTCATGTTTTTCTGCGGTGCCAGAGTTTATATAGCGATGACATCCTGAATAAACTTATGTTGTCAGTTCAGCGCTGTGTTTGTCCCCTTCTCTCGTCTAGGCTTCTTACTGTTTCGCTGCACCACTTGAAGGTTTAAGATATCATCGCCCCCCCCCCCCCCCCCCCCACCGCACCCCGTTACTTCGGCTCCACTGAAAAATCGTGGAACAAGGTGTCATACCAGCGAAACAGTTAAGAATCACGGCTTTTTATTACCCAATCTGGGCTAACCACTTAACAATATGAAGAACGTTATGAAGAACAGGATGGCGAGGTCCCGAATTAGCCTAAATCTGAAGAAGGAACGCAACAGATTAGTAAGAAAGAAACCCATCAACGAATTAGCGGTGAGGGGGAGGGCAGAAGAGTTCAGGATCTCGCTACAGAATAGGTATTCAGCTCTAACCGAGGATGACGACATTACCCTAGAAGCAAGGAACAATAATTTCAGAGATATCATTACTGATTGCGCGGTAGAAGTAGGCGGTAGGACAGTTAGAGAGGATACCGGTAAGCTGTCTAAGGAGACGAAAGATTTGATTAAGAAACGCCAGAGAATGAAAGCTTCCAATCCAACAGACCGGATCGAATTGGCCGAGATATCAAAGCTAGTCAATAAGCGCAAGGTGGCCGATATAAGGGAGTATAACATGGAGAAAATTGAGCATGATGTAAAGGACGGGGGAAGCCTTAAAGCGGTAAAGAAGAAATTGGTCATAGGCAAAAACCAGATGTATGCGATAAGGGACAAGGCGGGCAACGTCATCACGAATATGGATAAGATAGTCAAAGTAGCCGAGGAGTTCTATACAAATCTCTACAGTAGCCAAAGTAGTCAGGACCGTAATGAGATTGGCGGTAGGGAAAAACATTCAGACGTTCCACCAGTGACGAAGGACGAGGTCAAGAAAGCGTTAGAAACTATGAAAAGGGGGAAATCAGCTGGAGAGGATCAGATAACTACGGATTTGCTGAAGGACGGGAGGCATATCGTGTTAGAAAAACTGGCCACCTTGTATACGCAGTGCCTGGTGTCATCGACGGTACCGGAACCATGGAAGAATGCAAACATTATCCTCATTCATAAGAAAGGGGACTCTAAGGACCTTAAAAATTACAGACCAATCAGCTTATTGTCTGTTACGTATAAGGTATTTACTAAGGTAATCGCTAATAGAATCAAGACAACCTTAGACTTCAATCAAGCAAAAGATCAAGCAGGGTTTCGGAAACGGTACTCTACTATCGATCATATCCATACCATCAATCAGGTGATAGAAAAATGCTCGGAATATAAGCAGCCCTTATACATAGCATTCATTGATTACGAAAAAGCATTTGACTCAGTTGAAACCTCGGCGGTGATGCAGGCATTGCGAAATCAGGGGGTAGACGAGCCGTACGTGAAAGTGCTGGAGGGGCTGCACAGCAACCATAGTTCTGCATAAAGAAAGCAACAAAATTCCCATAAAGAAAGGTGTTAGGCAAGGAAACACAATCTCCCCAGAACTATTCACAGCTTGCTTAGAAGAAGTATTCAGAGACTTGGAATGGGAGCAGTTAGGGATAAGGGTAGATGGAGAATACCTCAGTAATCTGCGATGTGCTGATGACATTGCCTTGCTAAGCAACTCGGGAGATGAACTACAAATAATGATTGATGACCTAGACAGGAAAAATAGAAAGGTA
Source organism: Amblyomma maculatum (assembly GCA_023969395.1). Lineage (NCBI taxonomy): Eukaryota > Metazoa > Arthropoda > Arachnida > Ixodida > Ixodidae > Amblyomma > Amblyomma maculatum. The sequence continues at coordinate 46,398 of JAJIZL010029622.1, forward strand.
GGCTTGAAAATCAATATGCAGAAGTCTAAGGTAATGTTCAACAGCCTCGGGAAGGAACAGCAGTTTACATTAGGTAGCGAAGTACTGGAAGTAGTAGGCGAATATGTCTACTTAGGACAGGTAGTAACCGCAGATCCGGACCATGAAAAGGAAATAACAAGAAGAATAAGATTGGGTGGGATGGAGCGCATTTGGCAAGCACTCGCAGATTATGTCTAGCAGCTTTCCGGTATCGCTAAAGAGGAAAGTATATATAACAGTTGCATCTTACCTGTACTCACCTATGGCGCTGAAACGTGGAGGCTAAGCAAGAGAGTTCTACTTAAGTTGAGGACAACCCAGAGGGCTATGGAACGAAAAATGGTAGGGGTAACATTAAGAGATAGGAAGCGTGCAAAGTGGGTCAGAGAAATAACTCAAGTTACCGACATTCTAGTGGAAATTAAGAAGAAGAAATGGACATGGGCAGGACATGCAGTGCGAAGAGAGGATAACCGATGGTCGCTTAGGGTAACAAACTGGATTCCAAGGGAAGGAAAGCGTAGCAGGGGGCGGCAGAAAGTTAGGTGGGCGGATGAGATTAAGAAGTTCGCAGGGGTCAAGTGGATGCAGCTAGCACAGAACCGGGTAAAGTGGAGTAATATGGGAGAGGCCTTCGCCCTGCAGTGGGTATAGTCAGGCTCATGATGATGATTATGATGATGATGATGAACATGAGGCCCGCTCGACTAATATCGATTCGGGGCTATGAAAACAATTCTCGAACACCTAGTCCGGCACCGTGAAACCCAGTGATCACTGCATCACCGTGGCGATAATCAGACCGTCAGCACATATGCCGCTATGCTACACATATGTCGGGTTTTCTACGTACAATCTGTCGAGGCTAACTCTGCACCGCAGTGAGACTACGAATCAAGGGGCAATTGGGACTGATTATAGATAGGAAGAGTTAAGAGGTAGGGAGGCGCGCGCGCGCGCAGAGATCGAGGGTTAGAGAAATAACTCGAGTTAATGGCAAAGAAGAAATGGACAGGGCTTGTAGTGCGTAGAGAGGACAACCAATGGTCGATTACTATAATAAATTTTATTCCAAGGGAAGAAAAGAGTAGCAGTGGGCGGCAGAAAGTTAGGTGAGAGGATGAGGCAAAGAAATTCGCAGGGGTCAAGCGGATGCAGCTAGCACTGGCCCCGCTTAAGTGGAAGAATATGGGAGAGGCCTTCGCCCTGCGGTGGGTATAGACCTCCTTCATGTTTGCAAACAAACAAGACGATCAAGGTGGCGCTGCTCTCGTCAGCGATCCCACGGTAGGCAAAAAGCACGACCGCGGCCGGGGTACAGTGGCTAGCCGGGGCACTGTGGCCGAGCTTGTCAAGGCCGTGTTATTGTGATTTGCAGGCGCCTTCTAGGTAGACGAAGTGACCATATGTGCTAGTATTTCGTGAGCCTCAGCGGTGAGAACAGAAGCGATACACTGAAAAATTCTACGTACACGGCATGCAGCGTACGGACCCGCACGCCGTACCGATGGGGATTGGGTTCAAGGCGCACAAGAGAAGCGTTGCTGCCAGCCGGGGAAAATGAGCGGCATCTATTTTCTGTTTTCTCCCAGAAAATTATGCATGGAACGCATCGAGAATTACAAAGCTTCGGATGCTTACAACTACTTTGAGTCGAGTAAGCTGACGGCGATTTTTCTCGATTCGCAAACCGCGTACGAATAGTCTGCTCGAAGCATCATAGCATAATCGGATGATTCTTCACACCGAGCGGCAAATGAGCATTCTTCGTAAGCGCGAAGCACCTCGCTAGCGTCGAGCGGCTGTATGGTTAAGATGATTTAGGTCAGCGTGGCAACGGTAGCCTTGACACCGCACGGTTTGCGTATCATTGCGTTATTGGTTGAGATCACAACGCTGCGCATCTGTTATATTTGCTTTGTTCGTGGGCGGCTGTCATCGTTAAAGGTAGCAATTTTATCACGGGTAGTCGCGCTGTTAGCTTGCATTACAATTACGAGCTGCAGCGGCCACTGTGGTTCCGTGGGTTCCGGTAAAAACGTCCCAGGAAAAAATGGCCCCGGATAAAACCTCTCCAAACAGATGCAATAAAACGTACTGCAAAGTCGAGCTTTCCCCTTGCCTGGTGCTTGGCTTATCAGCGATGAATTACGCTCATTGTAATCAACTTTCACTGTTTTTATCTTACATTGTGTTTATGGTTTTAGCGAACATTATGTATATTTTGAACCCCGCCGTTTTTTTTTTTTTTTACGTTCTGTAGTTCTGTTTATTAAAACGTAGACTGAGTTTCCTTGTGTCTAGCCGTCATAATGCATGCTACAGTGCTTCTTTCTACCCGTCCGCTTGAAATTTGCAAAATATGGCACTGATGCCGTGTGTTCACAAAGAAAAAAAAAAAACTTTATGGCGCCTAAATTTGTGCTGTCGAGGGCAAACACGTCTCTCGAATGTGTAATATTAGCCGGGTGATTATACCTATATTAAAGAGCGATATTTCTCAGTTTGGAAACTGGGAACTATGCACTGTATAATACTCGCTGGATGTTATAGTGGTGGGGTTCTTTATTTTTTTTTTTTTTGAAATGCTTTCTCGCCAAGCCTTCTCCAGTTCCTGTAAACCTGTAAAACAGCCAGAGGGCATAGTGCCCAAACAATAGTTACATCTATTCTAAAAAAAAAAAAAAAAAAAGGCATCCAATAAGATGTTCAATTTTTCGCGAAGTGAGTTCCGGGCAGATTTTCAGCCAATTTCTTCGGTGACATTTTTTCCTAGGGGCCGCTTCCTGATAGGACCTTTCTGGACTATTATTCCGGGGCTATATATTTCAGGGACCTTTTTTCGGGGCTGTTTCTTCTGAGGAACTCTTTTCTGGGGCCGTTTTTACCTTCACCCGTGATTCCGTAGTTAGGGCGGCCCAGTTCGGTCTCGGCCACTGTGACCGCGTTTCAATGTAGGATAAACCCC
>JAJIZL010029623.1:739-16105 GCA_023969395.1 Amblyomma maculatum
ACATACATACATACATACATACATACATACATACATACATACATACAAAAACACACATTACTCACAAAACTATACAAGCTCACAAGCACTATACAAAACACAATCGGTTACATATGCATATTAAACGAAATATAACATGATTCCCCTGAGAGGGGAAAACAGTGTAAACGAGGAGGGTTCGAATAAAGGACCACAGGCATCTCAAGTCTTCTGCCTCGTAAGACATAGTAGCGCGTGTGCCAGCGCCGCAGAAACCGCGTCTCACCGTCAGTTTCTAACTGTCCAGACAGATACTTTCAGACGACGAGGCGCAGCCTCTGCAAGGCTGGGTACATTGCTCGGGTGGGAGTTCGGCGCGCCTCAGCGGGGCACCTGCGACACAAAAGCAGAACCACATTGAACACAAGGTGTTCAAAAGGGGTGCGCCGGCGCCTGACGCCGGGGTTTATGCGGACGTTAAACATCCTATATGCGAGCCGCCACATTGTTGTCGCAACTACACATTCGAAAAAAACATGCGCGAGGCTCTCGTGAGCACCGCAGTTGGCACACTGGTCATTGGGTACAACACCCCATTTGGCAAGACGCTGTCTCGTGGGGAGGACGCCCCAGCGCCTAATCCAGTCAAAGTCTCGCAATTCATTTGGCAGCCGAAAAGCTGCCCAAGCTCGCCATTTGGGTACAGTGGTCTCTCGTTGCTCATCAGCTGAAAGCCTACGAACGGCTACTAATTCGCTGATGCGTATGGCTGGTAGGTCGCCTACATTAACATCTGAGAGGTCTGCATCTAGAGTCAACTTTATCTCGGCAACCTCGCGGTAAAAAGGCAGAGGTCTGTCCGCTTGTGGACCGAGGTATTGTTCGGTTGTAAGCACATGACGCGCCGTACTCATCCAGTACAGGATGAGCGAGCGACCAGGGTAGGACTCGTCAGCTGGTAGCCTCTCTACCAGCCTCAACGCGAGCCCTCGAGCCACTGTCGGGATGCACGGCAGGCCAAGGCCTCCCCTGCTCCTCGGAAGGTGTAGGATGCGACGGGCGACTAGCGCTGTCCTGCCATCCTAAACAAAAGTCCCTATAAGAGACGCGAGTCTGTTCACCACACAGCGCGGGATTGTCGCGATACGCGCCACTTAAAAGGTGAAAGCGTACCCTCGTGTCTTGACGCTAATTTTAGCATCGAGCGTGAGGTTGGAACGCGCTGCGTCAGAAAGGGCGCGCGTGGCTCGGGAGAGAACTATGTCCCATGTCCGGGGGGAGACTCCGCTTGGCTCAAACAGCACGCTAAGTACACGCTCTGCGTCCACAAACAGTACGGCGGCGGCTAAAGGGCCCCTGAACTGACCGAAGCGGCGAGCGTTACTTTTCTTCGGGTTGAGCTGCGATCCTGATACAGCTGCGTATTCTGTAAAGATGTTCAAAAAAAACAATGACGGTGTTATTGTCACGCCCGCAGAGTGAAATGCCGTCCGCGTATGCAGATACAACGACAGTCTTCTGTTGGAAAACCTCGAATACGCCTGTCCGCGGCGACCCTACGTAGCAGCGGATCGAGCGAAAGTATGAACAGTACCGGCGAGAGTGGGTACCCCTGACGCACTCCCCGCGTAATCGAAAAGCTGCCGGCAATTTGGCCATTCAGTACTAGTTCACTGCTAATATCTGTGTAAAGGCCGCGTAGGAGCTGAACGAATTCGTCAGGAAAACCAAATTAGTAGAGCCCAGCGAACAAGTAACCATGTTCTACACAGTCGAAGGCCTTTATCTGGTCCAAGGAAGAAAAAGCTCCAGTAATCTGTTTGGCACAGGCTTTTTCAAAAACGTCACTTGTCAGTGTCAAAGAAGGTAAGACCAATCACCCAGGTACCGAACCATCGAAATTGCAACAAAACAACAAAATACAGTTTTGCTTACTGGTGCCCTAACCTGGTGCTGGAAAACTAGTAATATTTCACGACTCAAGCAGGTAGCTCTGGCGTCTGCAGAAAAAACTTTCTTTCTCAAGGAGGTCATTTCACACAAAAATGCAATTCACTCCATCTCCAGCACATGGTTTTTATCCGGAAAGCAAAAAATAAACGTGCTTGAAGCGCTATTTTTCCACAGCATGTTACATGATTTTGGCCCCACCGCTGAAACGCGGTATATTTAAAAGTTGGCTCTGGTTTAGCTTCGGTTAAAACTAGTGTAACGCGAAAACTGAAGCATGGTTGCATATGGTAAAGATCTTTATTTATCGGAAGGCTTCTTTCTGGTTATGGCTAGGAAGACAGCCCAGTGATCCGTAAAGTTCGTCTTGGTTTGAACTTGCCGAACTCTGAGTCAGCGGCATGGTTACGCACTCGATATTGGCGTCAATGATTATGTGTCTCGCCACGCAGCTCTTCGCGCGCTTACTTCCCACAAAGGTTGACCTTCGACCATAAACTTGACTTTCACGTCGACCTTTGGTTGCAACATAGCTACGCAAAGTGGCTGCGGCTTAAGCTCAAACTTGACCTCCAAGGTGTTTGAAGTTCATCGGAATTACACGTTGACTTTGGATTTATTTGGCTATCGCTTCAAACTTATGGGGGTTTAAGCATGGCTTGAACCTAGTAGTAAAGCGAAAGCTGAGTGTGTTCTAGGAAAGCCTTTGTAAAAGCGCCTTTTCAATCCATGATATTTTCGCCCCGCTGGGGTGGCGCAGTGGTTATGGCGCTCGACTTCTGTTCCCAAGGACGCGGGATCGAATCCCGGCCTCGGCGGCCACTTTTCGCTGGACGCGAAAAGCAAGGCGCCCGTGTGCTGTGCGATGTCAGTGCACGTTAAAGATCCCCAGGTGGTCGAAATTTCCGGAGTCCTCCACTACGGCGTCTCATAGCCTAAGTCGCTTTGGGACGTGATTGATTGAATGTCCTTTATGAATGGAAAGGCTCATGGCCATGGAAGGGGATAAAAGGGAGTAGACAGAACCTAAACAATGAAGATTCTGTCCACTCCCCTTTTTAAACCGCACAAACCAACCAACCAACCATGATCTTTTCATATTTTTTCTCTTTTTTTGGCTCAAAGAAAGGGAAAGGCATAGTATCGGTCACACTTGTTCTGTCGAATCCTGAACCAACACTGCAAGTTATTTTTTAACCTCCAAAGTTTTTCAAGGTCAAAATGGCTTCCGTGCTCACGGCTTGAAACCCGGCGTAGTGAAGCTTTCGTTTCAATACCCGACTGCTGTACCGGAGAACCCGTGTTCAAAGCCGACCGCTGGCGGCTGCAGGCAAATCGGAGAATTGTCCGTGTGCTGTGTGATATTAGGGCACATTGAAAACCTCCAGGTAGTCGAAATTACTCTGGTGCCCTGAATTGTAACACCTCTTTCTCCCGTTCAGCTTTCACTAACGCTTTCTTCTCTTCCTTTGTGGCCCAGGTCAGGTGTCCACGAAGAGGCATCCGTGTGCTGTGAGATGTCAGTGCACGTTAAAGATCCCCAGGTGGTCGAAATTACTCCGTAGCGCTCCACTACGGCTCCTCTTTCTCTCTTACCACTTTCACGCCCTCCTTCCTCCCTTCCCTTACGGCGCGGTTACGGTGTCCACAGAAAACAAGTGAGACAGTTACCATGCCTTTCCCTTCCTATAAATATATCAGTTAAATCAGTCCACACGTCAGGTGGTCACGCGTAAGCCCCGCCGGGGTGGTGCAATGGTAAGACGCCCGACTACTGCGCCGAAGTACCCGAGTTCGAACCCGACCTCGGTGGCTGCGTTTCGATGGAGGCGAAACGAAGAGGCGTCCGTGTGCTGTGCGATGTCAGCGCTCGTTAAGGATCCCCAGGTGGTCGAAATTACTCCGTAGCCCTCCACTATGGCTCCTCTTTCTCTCTTTCCATTTTCACTCTCCTCCCTTCCCGTACGGCGCGCTTCAGGTGTCCACAGAAAACAAGTGAGACAGTTACTGCGCCTTTCCCTCCCTATAAATAAATCAGTCCACGCATAATACCCGCCGGCGACGTCACTATGCTGCACTCCCATGCAGCATAGCGCCACGGCCGGCGGATATTCATTGCAGACACCTAAACCGCACCGTAATGGAAGGAATAATTAAAATAATGGTTTGGTTTGGTTTGGTTTGTGGGGTTTAACGTCCCAAAGCAACTCAGGCTATGAGAGACGCCGTAGTGGAGGACTCCGGAAATTTCGATCACCTGGGGTTCTTTAACGTGCACTGACATCGCACAGCACACGGGCACCTTGCTTGTCGCCTCCATCGAAAAGCTGCCGCCGAGGCCGGGATTCGATCCCACGTCCTTGGAAACAGTAGTCGAGCGCCGTAACCACTGCACCACCCCGGCGGGGTAAATAATAAAATAATGATTGGTTCACAGGAAGGGAAAGGCGCAGTATGTCACACTTTCTGGTGACACCTGAACCGCACCGTAAGGGAAGGCAGGGAGGTGGGAGATAAGTGGAAAGAGAGAAAAATGAGCCGTAGTGGAGGGCTACGGAGCAATTTTGACCACAAGAAGATATTTAACGTGCGCTGACATCGCACAGCACACGGACGCCTCTTCGTTTCGCCTCCATCGAAACGAAGCCGCCGAGGAAGGAATTACGCATGATTCTTTTATGGAGCAGTAGGAGGCCATGTTGGCCAGCTGAGATTCAGTAATCCAGACCAGGGCCGTGGAGTGTGCCAGTAAAGTAGCGGTCAGCCATGCATTGATGGCCACCTAACAGACCTAACAGACCCTCCCCCTGATAGAACAAGAAAGGCGCAATGCCTTTCACCTGTGCTGTGGACACCTTAACCGCTCCACAAGGGGAGGATGCAAGATGGGAACGGAAGCGGAGAGTTAAAGGGTTGCCATAGTAGAGGCCATCGTAGTCGTTTCGGCTTCCTGGGGATCCTTTATGTGCACTGACATTGCACAGCACCGGACGCCTCTTAGTTTCGCCTCCGTTATCGAACCTTAGAACCAGTTTAGTGCTTTAGAGGAAACGAAAGGCCCAGTATCTGTCACTCAAGTAAGAGAAATTAGTTGGTATGAAATACGCGTAAAAAAAAGTTATCAGTAATTGTACATACATGTCTTGTTCGAAATCTTTGCCTCAATCTATTGAAAGATTTTATAAAACATCTGATGAGCTGCGCTCAAATTTCGCAATAGGAGGTAACGTAATCGGCAGCAACTTGTGTTCTTTATTTTTGGGGAGTTTTATTTTTTATCACATTCTTTTGTGCGATTGCCTGTTGGAATGGGCACAGCTTTATCGCCATCGCCGCGCTGTAATGACTGCGGCGCGTCAGTCACACTGCAAAAGAGTGCGTCGTTAGTTATGCGGATAATCTGTGGCATCGTGTGCATCCCCCCGATGACGCTTTACAAGAGCATATAATGGACAACACGAAGTTTTTTGCGTGGCTAGTAGCATTTCAGTCCCTATTGTGGACATGCCTTCCAGAGCTAGCACATCGGTTGCTATCGGGAGGCACAAGTGAGCGTGAGGAGAAAATGGAATGCTGCCTGGATGTAAGACACTAAATCTGGTATACGGTGTGGATCCTGCCACTTGTTCTCATCCAAAGGGGCTGCTCCGGTTGCTCCAGTCCTTGGGTTCAATGCTTCGATGCTGAGGAATGGTACTCAGTTGAGGCTACACTACCTTAAACTGAGGTCAGCCCGCCTGTTGAAGAGCCTCTTCAAAAACGTCGCGCGCATTGCGCATCTGACTCAAGTGATGATGGTGATCTGATAAGCGTGAAGTATTGCCGCCTCCGGCGCACATCGAAAGACCAGAAGTGCCAAAGTTGACATTCCCGCAGTCGTGGTGACGGTGTGTATGCGACATCGTCGTCTCCGTACAGACAAATTCAAGTCTAGTTAACTTTTGTGGGGTGACCATGGTGACATCTGAAGAGCTGATGTTTCCAACGTTGAATCTGCGAAGCCTTAGGTCTCGTCAGAAGCACATGCAATTTCACCGACTTTTCAGCAGTAGCCGACTTGATTTTGTCGACGTCGAGGAAATGAAGGTGGAGAGTGAGCAGGAGACAGAGAGGGCACTATGGCCGTTTTTTTTTTCTGATTACGGTGTTCTGTAACGCATGATGTTGGTTTGCCGCCGGGTTGTAATGTACATGTCTAAACGACACGGCCTTTTGAAGACACTAGCGAGGCTAAGATATCGAGCTAGAGAGCAAAGGGACGGTGATCGGTGGTTTACACCAACGCACGCCGGAGCAAATGACTGCATATCACCTGCACAGATCCTACCAATAAACATTGACGAAACATACACCCTATATCTAGGTGGCTCGAGCCCCTTGAAAACTTCGTTAACCTCATTCGAACGAGCGGCTGCATGGACACAGAAAGTTCTCAAAGAACGAAAACTGAACGGAACGTACCGTCGGATGCCAGCACGCTTCCAACCACGTCGTAAAGCAGGTGGTGCTCGCACAAGAGAACAAGATTAACCCCCCCCCCCCCCCCCCCCCAATGTCATTTGAACGGAAGCTGGATACGAAACGAACGAGTCTGCATTGAAGAAATGCCCTCTAAGAGCCACATATACACATCAGGTATAGGCAAGTTAGTTTCTTGCAAGAAATGAATGCTACAATTAGTAAAGTGGGTGATTATCATTGCCGAGCGCTAACGTTTTCATCATGAACAACCAACTTGCCCCATCTCCAACCCTCATCAGTTATATTTCTAGTTCAACTGGCTAGTTGTTTCGGCCAATCCTGTTCACACTGTATCGCTCATCGCAACAGCAGTGTGCAGAGCAAGATCCCTGTCTTTCTGCATATGTTCAAATATGGTTCCACATGACGAGAAGCTCATATTTGGTGGCTTTATGCCTTCCGCGAGGTATGAAAAAACAATATTGAAGAGTCAGCACGTTTTTACCGGGAACAGTCGCGCATCCTGCACCTGCTGCTCACGGATGCGCAGTTTAGCGAGTGTGAGGGCTTCTTCGGCACGTTGCAATATATACACTGACTCCCAGGCTGCTATCCGTGCCATTCAGTCTAAACGTCTAGCACATCATTTGTTCACGGAGCTCGAGGGTGCACTTGCTGCGCTGCAGCCCTGCCCCGCCTTCCTCCTATGGATCCTTGAAAAGTCAGGGATGGACGGCAATGAGCTGGCGATCCAGCTCGCCCGTGAAACTCGTAACCAGGCACCGTTCATCCCCTGGCCAAGATCCTTGGAGGGCGGGTCGAGACTACCTCTTCGCGCCATCATGCGCGAATATTACAATGCTGCTCATTTAGACCCCGACTTTCCTCCTATTCTTTCCCTTCGGAAAGTTCATATCCTTCGGCAAATACAGTTGAATACAGTCATAACCCCTGCACGGCTATATCTCTACAAATTCCGTCGTGATCCATCATGTCCAAACTGCCCTTCCCCTTATGCGAACCTTTCAAACTGCTATTTTCATGTCCGGTTGCATTGCAATTGGGATTCTTTCCCACCTCCTCCCATACTATCTGGACCTGGATGGACTGGCTTGGTGCTGAGGGTGAAGAACAAAAGCACCTGCTCGTCTAGCAGGCTATACATGTATTAGACGCCAGTGTTGCGCCTGAATAAAGTCTTCTACTACGACTACTACTGGCCTTGGTTTGAGCAAGATCCAGTGCTATTGCAGCCATTTCCGCTATTGATATCGGTCTCATATTTATAGAGATTGCTGTTGCCATTTCTCGCTTGCCATTGGCTAAACTTCACCCATTTTTTTTTTCCTTTGCCGCAGCATGCAGCGCCTACATATTCATATCTATGGGCATTTGCTGTCTCCAATCTCCGTGTCTGTGCTTCTGCTATTTTTCTCTTGTGTTTGCTCAGTATATTCAGAGTGGATGTTTTTTTGGTAATGGAGGGATATGGAGCCGTTCCCGGTCCTCCCCATACATTCCATTTGTCGTGTCCCACTATTCCTTCGATTGCATACCTATTTCTCTGTGTATGATCCTACCACCCTTACTTTTCTCTAGCTTTTTTTTTGTTGTGTAGCTAATGTTGCCTCAATTATTTCGTTTAATCTGTTGTGAATTCCCAGCATTATTAGCCCGGCCGTGGAGGTAGTTGCCATGAGATGCAGTGCTCTTTTAATACATCTTCTTATCATGCTATCGATCCTATTTTTTCCGCCTTCCTGAGATCTAAGTATGACATGGCATAGCCTACCCTGCTTATTAGGAAAGGTTGAGTGAACCTTAATAGGTTACTTTCCTTAAGGCCTCCTTTTATTGGCTATTCTCCATATAGGGTTTGTCTTTTTTAGGGCCTTTCAATTGTATCCTTTGTTTGGAGGACCATTCCTGCACCCTCATTTGCCCGGCTTTCGGGACCACTTGTCCCTCCGTTTCTATATTTATGTCATCCAGTTGTTCTGTTTGCCATAGTTTCTGCGGATTGTATATAAACAACTCCGATATTTTTTTGAAACGTTTTATGCCCCTCTCTTCTGCATATTGTACAGTGTTGATTGCCGTCTCTTTCACCTGCTGATCGATTTCATCATCGCTATCTTCGTTCGTCCAAATGACTGTGTCATCCATATATAGGCTGAATTTTATGCCTTGTATTTGCCTCAGCTTTTCTGGGAGTCCACGCATGGCTACATTGAAACGTGCGGGAGATTGCAGCGCTCTTTGTGGTGTGCCCCTGCTCCCAAGTTCAAATATCTGAGATTCAATTCCCTGATATTTTATTTTTCCGCTTCTGTCCGGTTGAAAAAATTTCTGTATTCATATATCCATTTCCCTACATTTATTTTCATGAGGCCCCGTAAAATAGCATCGTGTTTTACACCGTCAAATGCCTTCTTCAGGTGCAATCCTAAGAGAACTTTACCATCTTTTGATCTTGATTTTACTACGTCATGGTGTATCTTGAGCGTACTTTTCGTACTAACATGTTGCCTGAACCCTATGACCTCCCAGGGCCATAGCTCATTCTCCTCCATGCATCTGGTCAGTCTTCTATGAATCACGTGTTCGAATACTGCACATATTGTAAGTGATAACAAATTAAAATTATCGACCGTCGGAGGCGTTTCGGGTTTGGGTTTAGCACTGTATCTCAGCAAATTTCCATTGGTCTGGGATTTTCCCTGTTTTCCAGCATCCCTGGATGAAATTAGTTACCTCCACTATCGACTCATTATCCAAGTTCCTTAGCATCTTGTTCCTAATCCCACCCGGCCATGCGGCCGATTAGTCTTCAGTCTACGGATTTCTGCAACCAGTTAAGCTACCGTTATGGGGGCGTCTAGTCGCTGGTTTGGGTTTCTTTTGTAGCTTTCTAATTTATCTTCCTTTACTTCTCCGATACATTTATCTTTAAGTTCTTTAATGAAGTCCTCATCGCTGCCTACATGATAATGTCTAGCCTTTATTACTTTATGGACGTTTGTGTTTTCGTTTTCTCTGGGTCTAGCAGGTGTCTTATTTGCTCCATGTTTCAGCTATACCCATTTCTTTTTCCATTTGATCGCATCTGTCGCCCCAGTGCGCGGTCTTCTCTTTTTTTTTTTTTTTTGTTAAGCTTTGCTATCTTCCTTCTACGACACTGGCTTTTAGACGATTCGTTTAAGCCAGTTACACCCCTCCTCGATGGACATTATGGGTGTAAATTTCTCGAAGTTCTCCAGTCTCTAAACTTGTCCCACTCAGTGCTTTTGCTTTTCTTGATCTTTCGCGCTTTAAGCCCTCCTTCTATATTAATCACTATGATATAATTCTCGCTGCCTAAGTTTAATTCCGAGTTGTACCACTCTGGACATTCTATCTTCTTTGAAAGTGTAAGGTACGCAGGTGTGTCCTTGCTGACACGATTTCCTATCCTCGTCGGGCTGCCTGAGTTGTTATTCAGTGTGAAGCCTTGCTCTTGAATATCTTCCCATAGTTGCCTGCATTTGCAGCACTATTTACTGTAACCCCATGCCCAATGGTGTGCATCCAAGCCACCTACTTTTAGTTGATATTTCCCTACGCATAGATTTTACCCTTTTTGATTATTGCTCGAAATCTGATCTTTTTCTGCTTTGGCGAACTGTAGACGCTGAGAATGAAAATAGCAGCTCTGTGGTACTCCCGGCTAACTAGCTAATACCTCCACGAACACGGTCTACGTCCCTGGATCCCATCTCGTGCTTCAGAGCTGCCATATTTCTTTTTGACTAGCGGTGTCACCAATATTTTGTCTCCTTTGTTACTATAAAAAGATTGGTATCCTGCAAATTTCGCAGGACCTCCTGTTTCCTGTTGTGCAATTGCGAGAGGTTGGTTTTCTAATTGATTGAGAAGCTGCTGTAACACAGGCCTCTTTGTCTTAAAACATCTGCGATTCTACTGCCAGAGTTTAATGTTAAAATTCTTCGTCCTATCCACCTTGAAGGTGAAGTATCGCTTCTTCTGCTTTTTGCTGCCACCCTTTGTTGACTGCCAACTCCACCTGTAATAGACTAATCTTCTCTTTCATTTTTGGCATTCCTTCATTTAGCTTCTAAATCTATGCATTTATTGGTGCGTTCATTTGTTTCATAAACACTGCGAAGTTTGTGATCACACTCTCTAGCTTCGTGAAACCGTTTTCCAAACTAGTTACCCTAGTTTTAGGGTTTTGTGAAGACCTCGTGTCATTACTTTTGCGTTGTGCTGGCTGCGGTTGCATAGGTCCTATGTCCTTGTCACTATTAGCTCCCGCCTCGTTTTCTGATGTGGGTTGCTGCGTCTGTGTTTGTGCCTACGTTGGATTGTGCGGTTTTTCAAGTCTACGTATGGTTTCATGTTGCTATTCTATTATCTCTTGCATTTTTTCGAATTCCCTCATTAACCTATATATATTCGCATCGTGACCATTCCTCGTACCTGGTTGCGACCCTTATGCAAAGCTAATGCTCTTCTCGCCCGGCGTCTTGTCTCTTCCTCATCGTTTGCTCCTTTGCTTGGGGTTTGTTGTCTGGAACTAGAGCTGCTTGTCCCCCTCGGTCGACTCTTGTCTCTGACTTGCTTCTCCTTCTGTCTCGATCTCTTCCCCTTGAGGTTCTCCTCGAGTTTGTCCTCCACTTTCCTCGCCAAGGCTTGGGAAAGAATCATCCCTGCATCTGTACCCGGATCCGTTCTTGTGGATCGCCTCTTGGCTCCATCCTTGTCCTTGTCTCCATCGTTCTTCCATCTCCATGATTTCACCCAGTGGCGCTTCTTGAATGGGTTTGCATTTGCTGCTCTCTAGGATGTGTCCTTTACCGCACATCTGGCATACTAGGGTCGCACCTGTGGTCATCCGATTGGTTTTCCTCTCCGCATCCACTGCATTGGATGTTCTTTGGATCCGGGCATACATCCGCTTTGTGTTCCACTCAGAAGAGTGGGACGCTTGCGCAACATACCTCCTACTTCTCCTTGTACAGCCAGCGTTTTACTGGAACTTCCCCGGAAATGATTAATCTCGGAACCTCTACGTGGGTTAGCATCATCTTCACAACCTTAAATTCTTTCCCTAGTTTTCTGACACCGTATATTTCCGGATTGTCTTTTCTCTTCAGTATTATCGTATCTTCCGTATAGAATATCGGGACGTCGTATATACTCTCTTGCCGCATTTCTCCAGTGTTTCGGGATATGCCGTAGTCTCCGTCTCCTGCCCATTGAAGTTAAGTTTCTTCAAGCACAGATATCTCAATGTTCGGCTTTCGCTTGTCCTATCAGAATCGTCTGTTGTTTCAGGTTTGGCGAGACAAAATCCTTGTCTCCTTCTTCTTTCGGTTTTATACCCGCCGCCAGCTTGATTACGTCGCCCAGAGGCAGCGTTCTGTGCGCCATGAGCTTCGTCAGGCCTCCACGCGGCTTCATAATGATCTTTTCCGCTCCTATCGACATCCGAACGTACTGCGTTCCACCGAGATCACGACCATCATCATTCCTTTCTGCTTAACTAGCGCTCTCTCTTTTTCTTCTTGTCGACGCGCTCCTCTTAAGTGCATGTTAGGAGTCTTATAGTTGACAAACCACTGGTTCGGCACTTAGAGTTCCTCGGGTCTACACTTTTTCCTTCTAAGATGATTTCCATTGTTACATTGTGACCGCAGGTGTTGTGCGCACTTTGCCTACGCAGCTGCGCTTGATTCTACCGGCACACTTTGCCTCGTTAGGCTTAGTCTCCCCCATGGTTGGAAACTACTATAATTCCAAACAAGGCGGATGACGGTTCATTTGCCAAGAATTCTAATGTCCTTGTGATCCTGATGACTTCCGCAGTGCGATACATCATCGATTAGACATCGATGGTACAATTTATTGCTGATATCGGCGTTGAAACACGGAACTTAAGCCAGTGCGCCCCTGCACCTCAAGCGCTGAGAGCATCACCGGCAAGGCGAAATTGTAAGCAAATGTGTAGACCCCAGCTTCAGCGCCAGGAGCGGCTGCGGGGCCACACCACGTTACTGTTGTCTCGTGTCGAGCGCTGGCTGCATGAGTACCCCGGGTTACGCGAGTGAGCATATTGTTACGAGGCACGTCGAGATATTAGGAGGCGATGGTACGTCGTAGCCGCAACAGTTCACCGTCGGGGACACACTCACAAGGGAACCAGCCGTAGCTGCAGCGTCGTCTTTTTCTACTCGCCCAGCACTTTGTCATCGTCTCTTTCATTGCGTACCGTAACAATACCCCCCCCGCGGAAGAAGCACAGTCCCGGTGCGTAGACTACACATGTGAGCGCGAGATATAAGGTTTGAGACGGGCGACACGCACGACTTCTGGATGATGGTTTGCCGGAGAGTGGCGGTTCACAGGGATAATCTCGTACGTCACGTCGGTAAGTTGCCGCAAGACCTGGTAAGGGCCCATGTAGCGGGGCAGAAGTTTCTCGCACATGCCTACACGTCGAGCAGGGAGCCAGAGGAGTACGAGGGAGCCAGGAGGGTAGTAGGCGTCACGGTGCTGGAGATCGTAACGGTGCTTTTGAGAACGCTGGGACGCACGAAGCCGGTCTCGAGCAATATGACGGGCGGCATCAGCGCGGGCGATGGCATCAGAAGCGTAACTGCAGGAGGAATCGTCAAGAGGCAGTAAGGTGTCGAAGGGAAGTAGAGGGTCGCGGCCGAAGAGTAGATAAAAGGGAGAGTATCCAGCGGTATTATGTCGTGAGGAGTTATAAGCGAATGTCATGAAAGGTAAAGAGATGTCCCAGTCACGGTGATGGTCAGAAACATACATTGACATCATATCGGTCAGGGTACGATTAAGGCGCTCAGTAAGACCGTTCGTTTGTGGATGGTAGGCCGTTGTGAAGTTGTGGCGCGTAGCGCATGAGCGCAGAAGGTCATTGACAACTTTAGAAAGGAAGCAGCGACCGCGATCGGTGAGCAGTTGACGAGGAGCACCATGAAGCAAGATGACGTCATGCAAAAGAAAGTCTACAACGTCGGAGGCACAGCTGGTGGGGATAGCTCTGGTTACGGCATACCGGGTGGCGTAATCGGTCGCTACGGCAATCCATTTGTTCCCTGAAGTCGATGTGGGGAATGGTCCGACCAGGTCGAGACCAACTCGAGAAAAGGGCTCAGTTGGAACTGCGAGTGGTTGCAGGGGCCCACTAGGGTGAAGAGACGGGGTCTTCCTGCGCTGGCACAACTCACAGGCGGCGACGTAGCGACGAACAGAGTGGTAGAGGCCAGGCCAGTAGAATCGCCGTCGAACATTGTCGTATGTGCGGGACACTCCTAGGTGCTCTTCTGTAGGAGCATCATGAAGGTGCGCAAGAACAGCAGAGCGTAGATGTGTCGGGACAACAAGCAAAAGGTCTACACCATCTGGGCGCATATTGCGTCGGTATAATGTGTTATTAAGCAGCACAAACATACTGATGGGCGGATCGGTGTTGTCGTTGCGCAGGTGATCAATAATGGGGCGCAGGGAAGGATCACGACTCTGTTCGACGCCGATGTGGAGAAAGTTCGAAATGGACAAAACGCAGTCGTCAGCAGTATTGTCAGGAAGTTCAGGAGGGTCGACGGGGTGGCGGGACAAGCAGTCGGCGTCTTGATGTAGGCGGCCTGACTTGTACACAACAGTAAACGTGTATTCTTGTAATCGCAAGGCCCAGCGACCTAAGCGGCCAGTAGGGTCCTTAAGTGATGACAACCAACACAAAGCATGATGGTCCGTCACTACGCTGAAGGGCCGCCCAAACAAATAAGGACGGAATTTGGTCAACGCCCAAACAAGTGCAAGGCATTCGCGCTCCGTAATGGAATAATTGCGCTCGGACTGAGATAGAAGGCGGCTGGCATAGGCAATCACACGAGAGTGGCCGTGCTGGTACTGGGCAAGGATGGCGCCAATACCATGTCCGCTAGCGTCGGTGCGCAGTTCTGTAGGAGCAGACGGGTCGAAGTGCGCCAGTACAGGAGGAGCGGTGAGCGCGGAAATGAGCGTTGTGAAGGCCTGAGCTTGTTCATGGCTCCACGAGAAATTCACGTTTTTCTGTAAAAGGGAGGTAAGGGGACGTGCTAGGTCAGCGAAGTTCCGAATGAAGCGACGGAAGTAGGAACAGAGCCCGAGAAAACTTCGCACATCACTTGTATTACGTGGTGTAGGGAACTCGCGGACTGCACGCACTTTATCAGGGTCGGGCTGCACACCATTTTCGTCAACCAAATGTCCCAGGATTTTGATCTGGCGGCGGCCGAAGCTGCATTTTTTTGCGTTGAGTTGAAGACCGGCGCGGCGAAAGACTGCCAGTATCGTAGAAAGCCGTTCAAGGTGACTTGTGAACGTGGGAGAGAAAACGACAACGTCATCTAAGTAGCATAAGCACGTTGTCCACTTGAAGCCACGGAGAAGCGAGTCCATCATGCACTCGAAGGTCGCAGGAGCGTTACAGAGGCCAAATGGCATGACCTTGAATTGGTATAGTCCGTCAGGGGTGACAAATGCGGTTTTCTCTCGATCCCGTTCGTCGACAGCTATTTGCCAGTAGCCGGAACGCATGTCGATCGAGGAAAAATAGCTGGCACCATGCAAGCAGTCGAGGGCGTCGTCAATTCTCGGAAGCGGATAAACGTCTTTTTTAGTGATCTGATTGAGGTGGCGGTAATCTACACAGAATCTCCAAGTTTGATCTTTCTTTTTCACTAAAACGACAGGAGACGCCCAGGGACTGCAGGAAGGCTCAATAATATTATTTGTCAACATCTTGTCGACCTCCTTCTGTATCACATGTCGCTCAGCAAGAGAGACTCGATACGGCCTTCTGTGAGTAGGGCTGGCATCACCAGTATTGATGCGATGGGTAACGACAGATGTCTGAGCCAAAGGTCGGTCGGCAAAATCAAAAATGTCCTTGTACGAAAGCAAAAG
>JAJIZL010029624.1:4944-17736 GCA_023969395.1 Amblyomma maculatum
GTCTGTCTGTCTGTCTGTCTGTCTGTCTGTCTGTCTGTCTGTCTGTCTGTCTGTCTCTCTGTCTGTCTGTCTGTCTGTCGCGCGGCACCGCCCCGAGGGATTAGGCGTTTCTACGACGACGGTGCGTCTACGGCTGCGAACATCAGCTTCTCAAGTTTCGACGAAAGCCAAGAAAACTGGGGCATTTTTTTTACTCGCCTGGAAGCATTGTTTGACGATGTGAAGGGAGGTGATAGGAGGTGTCTGCACTATCAACGAATAAAATTGGCCGGATGCTGCGCTCCGCGAAATGAGTTAAGCTACCAGGACCATTGCGCGACAAAGTGCAGCGAAAATGCCGCACCCAGGCAGCACAAAGCATTGGGCCAATGTTGTAAGTACGACGGCAAGCAGTGGCCCTACATTGGGCCAGCCTAACCAGCATGCTCCCAACATAGGACATGCCAGTCAACACAATGTCCAACAATGGCCCAGTCTAGCCAGTGCTCTCCCAGTGTTGGCGCTGCCAGTAGCCAACACTGGCTAGCTTGGGCCAAGATGTACAGTGAGTTCCCGATATTGGCACTGCCGTACATACAGAATGTCTATGTTGGACCGAGATTGCCGTTGTTCCTCCAATAATGGTCGCACCGGGTTTTAAAACTGGCTATAATGGGCCAAGCTGTCCTGCCTTCCTCCGTCATTGGGTTTTCCGTTTTTTAAAACTGGCTACAATGGACCAAGTTGTCCTGTGTTCTTCCGGCATTGGATGTTACGGTTTTTAAACATGGCTACAATGGACAATGTTATCCTCTGTTCTTCCAGTATTGGATGTTCAGTTTTTTAAAGATGGCTACAATGGACCAAGTTGTCCTGTGTTCCGCCGTCGTTGGCCGTTCCTTTTTTAAAACTGGCTACAATGGACCATGTTGTCCAGTGTTCTTCCGGCGTTGCCCGTTCAGTTTTTAAAACTGCCTACAATGGACCAAGGTGTCCTGTGTTCTTCCGACGTTGACCGTTCCGTTGTTTTAAACTGGCTGTAATGGACCATTGCAATTTGTCTTGTGTTTTTCCAGTATTAGCTATCCCTGTATGAAAACTGCCCACGATGGACCACTTTGTCCCCTAATCTCGCAGTTGCCATTGCCATCCTAAAAACGCAGCTTTAATGGGCTGCCGAAGTGAATATTTTCCGTTGACCATTCAATCAAAACAAATTCTCCATTTTTATGGTTGAATACACGTGCGCTGGACGCCAAACCGCGGCATTTAATTCCGACAACATTTCAGCCGATCGTTCGGACCTCACCAAGTACCACGTACGGGACGACAATTACTATAACGCATTCAAGCACGTACCGCTGCAACTGTCTGGATTCGTCTTTTCGGTGCGCTCATATGCGGCGCACCGTAAACACATGTGTTTATGGTTTTAGCCTATTGGCATGCATGCAGATTTCGTCGCAGGCGCATACGTCTGTCGCACAATTATATCTAATGATAGCACGACCGTGCGACCACATATGTATACCCCAGACCGGCTAGCACTCACGACCCAATATGCCTGTATTGGACGCCGATTACATCCCTGCATCTATACGTAACCTATAGTATAAATCCAGTTGTCAGTGAGAACGCGCATAAAAACGAAATCGTGTCGCCATAGCATGTTCATGTGACATTAAATTAGTGATTAGAAGTTAGCTTTTTCATTGCCGAGAAGGAAAACGTTGCCTCAAGTTGAAGGAACAAATGACCATTTTCTCAGCGATGTTTTTGTTCTAGTGCTTTTGTATTATCCATAAGGAACTACGCGCAGCATCGTCTGTTTACCTGTAGAAAGGACCGAATATGATGTGTGTACTTTCTAGACGCAATCACTATAAAATGAAAAGCCGGAAGACTCGCGAGGTTACCATTTTAGTTTTGGGCATTCACACGGTGGTAAAAAAAAAATGACAGTTTTTCGTGCAGACTGCGAGCATGAAGGCCCCGGTACATTTATATGGCGCACAACATATATATCGCCAATAAACAAAAAAATAGTTTTTTTTCGCCTATTAGTTTAGAGTTTGACCATTCCAACCGCGCTAGGCGGTGGCAAAGGAATAAAAAATACTGTACAGGAATGAAAATAATGTGCGCTGTCGAGTCATTCGAAAAAACGAATGCAGCCTAGAAACACTGTTTTAATGAGGCAGTTTTCCATGCCCTTTCCAATTCTTTCATTCTACTAAAATGATTTGGAATACGTTGCTTGCTCATTGAACGTTATCGTCTTTTTGTGCAATCCGCGTTAAGGTGAAGGTGATTGCGAAAAACGTCTGTGTATTGCCTGATGCCACAGCGCATCAGGACCTCGACGCGCACAAAATTGATTCTGAATCATTCATTGCTGTGTCTGTCACCGTCGATTTGCGAAGTGAGACAAAACATGAGCGAAGAAATATTGTTACAGCTGGAGAATGATGAGGACGAAGTGGCGCGCTCGTTTGTGGAAGATTAAGAAAAAGAAGTGCGTCGAATGGGCGGCCCTCGTAGCCTGGCTCCTTGGCTGTTCCTCAATGTATATATCTTTAATCCTCTTTTGTAAATATATTTGTCCCTGTTACAAAATTATATGCCAAAATTTAAAAACCTTGAACAATTCACAAATTCCGTAGAATGTTCAGAACAGCGCGGTGCGCTATAATTGGACAAAGGCTTTATCGATGTGGCCATAATTACTTGCGCAACAAAATTATGCAAGGTGTTTTAATGGTTTTTAAAGCTGAGGTAGTGTAGAATAGGTGGAAAAAGTTTAAACAATGTGAAAACTGTTTTTGTTTTCCTAAAAATTTTCAATGTTCGCTGTTTTCTGTAAATTAGCGCGACCGTATCTCTGTATCCAAATGTCATAAAAATATGAGCTTTAGCTGTTTGCGGATAATTATGCTGAGAACATATTGTGGAATTATTGCTGCTCTACCATGAACCTTTTCTGAAATAAAGGCCTGCAAATTAGGAAAACTTTCGTTTCCTGGGCCGATGTTGAGAATTTTTATAAAAACATCTACTCATACCCGAAAAGCGAACATTAACTGAATACAAATAAAGACATGCATATATTTAGTCGGATAATTTTCAGCTAGCTAACTTGAGCATAATTTGTATAATCTATAACCAAAGTTGGCCAGAATAGAAGAGAAGCTCGGAACTCCGCCTCTTTGACATTATTAATCAGTCATCACGCAACAGTATATAATATTTTGAAGTAAATATAAAAGGTCGAACGACCATCCTTTGTTCGATCATAGGTGGCGAAAGGGAGGGGAGGCGCGCATTTGTCGATGCACCAGCTGTATGGATTTACGCAAGAATGTGGATGGTAGATGGGGAGGCTTTCTATTTTTTAAGAAAATGTTTGTCCGTGGTTGGCTTGAAGAAACAATGCGTTTGCGAACACACAAAACAAAACTATTTATTAGAACTCGACTCGAGCGGTGCGCGCTGGCGGCCGCTCATCGGCACGGTCCGAAGTCACGGCTGGCCGGTGCAAGCAGAAGAGGGCTGGGCAAAGGAGGAATGGAATGTTGAGAGGGTCGTTGGTCCTTCGTTCCCACGCGCAGCCCTTGCGAACACAACACCGCGGCGGGAATCACGCGCTGGTTGAGCGGGTCGTTGTTCCCCCTCGCCTACGCGTCTACGTGCAAGACACAACAGACAGCATCCCCAGCTGCGCTGCTGTGCGGCCTCCTCCCGAAGCGTTCATTTCAGAGCTTGTTGGAGACGCTACAAGACTTGTGACAGCTTCTTAAACCTTTCTTTAATTTCTTCCCTCATTAATTTTCTTTTTCATTGTGCTGTGCATAATTTTCTCTTGCGCCTATACATGTCCATGTGCTCCGGTTTGTGCTTGCTACATATCAGTGAATAGCTGAGCTGTGAAATGTCGCCGGAGTACGGATTACAGCAACGGCGGGAAACCATCGGCATTATCAGACTCAGTGAACGCCGTCATCTTAGACCGTGAGTATATATCTTTGCAGCATGCCATTGCTTCATAATTGGTTCTATATAATCTCCTACCAGTCCCAAATGTTCTCTTTCCTTATTCTCCTCGAAACAACTGCGCGAAGCATGACTTCAAGAACTAAGCGAATTTTCGTCCGGGTTACATGCAAGCAAGTGCGTGGACTTATTTGCTGGCTGCGATATGAATAGCATTTGCGCCGAAAATAGAGGAGCCGTGCGTAACAGGTGTGTATGCCACCAACACGTGACAGAACACTGCAGGCAGCCATTTGCGCAGTTTTTTGACTGTGTAGCGCGCCGCAATCAATTAGTAACCAGGTACTATATGCGCCCGGCTTTGTACATATATTTTGGACAGCCTCTCTTCTGCGCGCAGGAAGCCATGTTCACACAGTTTTTGGATTTTGTGAAGAGTTAAGGGCAGTTTTTTTGTTTTCAGATGTACAGACGAAGTTTTGAAAACTGTTCGTGCCGTCTGTGCAAGCGAATTTTACAGTGGGGCAGACATGTGCGTGATGCCGCTTGATGATTAGGCTATAATTAAGTCATAATGAACCTCCACTTTTATAATGGTTAATATCATATTGAGGAATTGAAAGCCGTGAACAGCGCAAGTGAGCCCCTTTTCAAAATTTTCTTAATCGACGCCCCCCTTCTGAGCACGTGCCTTCAGGTGAGGGCGTTATCAGAAAGCGGCGACAATAGGAGAGCGATTTCGCAGACGCGCTTCGAAGGCGGGGGAAAATAACAATACAAGCAAAAAGGCACATCAGCCGTGTGTGCACTGCGTCCCTGTCACTGCAAAGTAAACAACGTGCACGCGGGACACATTGTACAAAACACTGACGGCCGGTATGAGGCAACCATATCGTCCGAAATATTGCTGGCGAAGCGCTCGATCACGGCGCGCACTTTCAGGCGAAATGAGACAGCCGTCAGGTCCGCCTGTTCGGCAATTACAGCTCTTTGTACCTCACGTACCGTACCGTATGCATGAAGTGCACGCCATAGCCATCGTGCAAGTATGTTGAAACCGAAGCAGCGATCCACGTATTCTAATTCTATAGGAAATCATTTGGGAGTAGAAAAGAGCAACTTAATATGATGTGCATGGTTCTTTAATGAACGATATGTATAAATGGACGGTTGAATAGTTACAGTAATGGAGTGTTCCGCTAGAATTGTTTACGGCCGTGACCGCAATAAACATTACTCATATTGCTCTTAGCTTTAAGCTCTGGCATTGATAAGCCTATCTAAAGAACCGACTGGCAGTGACAGGTTGTTTACAGCTGTTGATCAAAAGGTAGGCCATCATGCTATTATTGCAGGCATATTTGCTTCTTTTTGTACCTCTGTTTACTAAAACTTAATTTTGTTCCCCATTCCTAGGGACGCTGCACCTCTTACAACACTCACTGTTCAGTCGCTTTTATTCAAGTGTACAAAAAGGAGGAAATGCGCATGCGCTCATAGGATAGCCTGTCTTTCCGTTAACAGCTGCAAATAACACGCCACTGCTCCTCGGTACCTTGGATGAAGTTTTCAATGGGGTTACCTGAGATGCCTAGCAATTGCTGTAATATTTATACCAATCACTGCAGTAAAACAGAAAGGTAACACTGCATCACTTTAACTGCTGCATGCACCTATAAACGTGCCTTAATTTATTGCCTATTCTTATAGACGCAGGACCTCTTGCTATAGGCTTTGTTCAGTAAGCAACCGTCTTTCATTGCTTCAATTTCTATCTCTCCACCACTTTCTTGTTGCTCTGGGTGTGATCATTTGATTTCATTGTTTAAACCATATTGTTTTATCATGTGTGAATGATTTAGCCTGCACATACATGCTTTCATTTTTTTAGATGCGCATCGGGAGCGTTTTCTACGTAGAAATGGATCGATTGAGTTGTATCACTGGTGCGAAAACCGACAACCCCCAGAAGATATGTGTCCTGTGGTTGGAAGGGCAATAAAGAAGAAGAAAATCAGCGGAAAAGCCTGCCTAAAAAAAGGTAGCACTGCATCACTGTAACTGCTGCATGCACCTTTAAATATGCCTTATTTTTATTGCCTATTCTTATAGACGGTGGACCTCTTGCTATTGGCTTTTTGCAGAAAGCAACCGCCTTTCATTGCTTCAATTCCTATCTCTCCACCACTTTTTTGTTACTTCGGGTGTGATCCTTTGATTTTATTGTTCAAATCATATTATTAAATCGCCGGTGAATGATTTCGCCTACACATACATGCTTTCATTTTTTTAGGTGCGCATCGAGAGTGTTTTCTACGTATAAATGGATCGATTAAGTTGTATCACTGGTGCGAAAACCAACAGTTCGGTACCCCCAGAAGATTTGTGTCTTGTGGGTGGCAGGGGTATAAAGAAGAGGATAATCAGTGGAAAAGCCTGCCTAAAAACTTACAAAGATGGCGCAAAAGCGAAATGCTGATCAGGGTTAGAGTCTGATTACTTCTGTTATCCCATTTCTCTTGCTAGGTGATGTAACATATATGAAGCACCTTAGTATTATTTGTGGTATACTCACTGAAAATTGTGTAGACTAACTTTTTTCTCGTTCAATTATTTTGAGTGACGCACGAATTGGAATAAAACGAAGTCATCCACACATCTAATGCCCATAGACATTAGATGCGTGGATGAGCTCATTAATTGTGTTCCCATGTGAGCATGCAATAGTTTGTCGAATATATTAATATGTTAAAAGTTGATTTTTTTACTGTTAACCGGAGTAATACATATGCTCCATATCATAGCATTATTCGCCTGTAGTTTGTATCTGCTCTTTCCTAAATTGTATTCTACAAAGCATGCGTGTGTCATCTCGTACGTCTATTTAACTAGCGAACAATTTGCAATCGAATCCCTTTTGTGATGTTTCAGCTACAAATAATGTATGGCAGTTCTGACAATATAGGTAGCTTTAGGTATAACATATACCGCGAAAATCTTTAATATATGCGATATTTTTATTCACCGCATTGGCTAAACCAGCCTGTTGAAAAGACGAAATGAAAACAAATATGGATGTCTTCGGACAGGAACAGTAATCGTGGTGCCATGACCATTTTTTTAATTAAATTTTCATATGTCGTGGACTAATGTCTCGACACAAAGGAATGACCCTTAGGTTTGCCAGATGCGGCGTAGTATTCTCGAAAAAAAAAAAAAACGCCTATCACTAAAGCTGGAAAACGCCGTTTTTGTCGTTTCAAAAAGTTGCACGTTTGGAGGCCGGCTGGTTGCGTAAAATTTTGTCATCCACTGTTTTTTACTCACCGCATTTGGGTAACGTTTACTTGTATAAGAAGTATTAAAAGTGTGTTTCATTGATGCAGTTGATTTATTAAAAAATCGCAAACTTTGCTTCAAGAACAACGCGCTACAAAAATGTTAATGTTCAACCTTACATACTGGCGTGACGCGTTGCGTTGTTTGCACTAAAATATTCTGTGTTTATTACGCAGGTCATATTGTTAATTTAAGGCAGAATTTGGAGCTCTAAGCTGCTATGTGTGTCCTCTGTAACGCCACCAAAAGTATTATGCTGGAAAGCGATTTGCTTATGATTGTAATTATAGAAATTACACATTGAAAAATCATCTTCAAAAATATAGTATTGTTAGTGGTGGTCAAAGCTGAGAAATGGAATAATATATTAATAACCTAGATTGAATACTATTGCACCTAGCAATAAAAAAGAATGCAGGACAGAGAAAAAGTTCAGCCTTCACTTGCGTTCTGCCATGAAATTGACAGAAATAGTGAATTAATACCATTTTAAGCTATATTAAGTATTTGTCCCAGAAGAAGAAAAATGGTGTATAAGCGCTGACAATGTTTTAAATTTTACTTAAGGTAAAATGTAACTAAATTCAACAAATACTAAATTGAAGTTTTGATGCCTATTCCATAAGGGGGAGCCATATAAGCACATCTATAGAACAAAAACAAGCATTTTTATATTTCTAATATTACATTTTGCAGAATTCAATATATTTACTGACTCAAATTAACAAAGTACTTCGCATTGTTTCCACAGATTTTGATAAAAATTGATGTTGCGGCCGTTTCTTCAAATTCTAATCAGTTTTCCTTATTTTACCATTTTCTTACTTTTGTCCAATTTCAAAATAATATGCAGATACACACACAAATCTAGAGCTTCAATTTTTTTCAGAAATAAAGAATGGAACCTAGATAATGTAGAGAAATAGTTTCTGTGCCAAGATATTATTGGATCTTGCAAGAATGCAGGCTGAGTTTGGCCATTATCAGCACAAGCACTCGGTTTAATATTTAATGTTATATTTTTAAACAGTATAACGCAACACTTTTTAGTCCGTGATATTTCGGAGGTACTGAAGATTTTTGAGAGGGATTTGAATGAAAATCGAAGATGATCTTTTTTTAATTGCAGCAAATTTGCCCTTTACTGCTGTTTTCGAATTCTGAGCAATTTTGATGCGTTGTGGAGAACACACCTAGTGGTCTGGAGCTCCAGATACTGCCTGGAATTAAGAACATGCGTCAGGAAGTGAAAACATATTTAGTGCAACCAACCTAATGCATCATATGCCAGTACATAAGGTTAAAAATGAATATTTTTGCAGCGTATCCCTCCTGAAGAAAAGTTTGCGATTTTTTAATAACACAACTGCAAAAACAAAATAGGTTTCTAATAGTGTTTGTAAATATAAAACCTGCATATATTTAGTGAGTAAATAAGCGCAGATGACAAAATCATGGTATCCAAACTTGCAACATTTTGAAATGGCAAAAACAGCGTTTTCTACCTCTAGAGATATACCATACAATTGTTTTTTTTTTTTCGAGGAAACTACGCGTATCTTGAAAAACTAAGGTTAATTCTTTTGTGTCTAGATATTTGCCCACCACATATAAGAATTTCATTGGAAACGAAAGATCGCCATGGGACCTCGATTATGTTTCTTATCTAAGGCACCCATAATACGCTGTGAGAAAGCCAATATCAAGGGCTTTTTTAATATTCCATATTTCGAACGGTTGTGCCATCTAAGAAAATTTGAAAGCTAGGCACACCTTAGGTGTCGCCAGCCCTCACTTTCTGTTACAGCTGCA
The DNA here is from genome assembly GCA_023969395.1 of Amblyomma maculatum. Lineage (NCBI taxonomy): Eukaryota > Metazoa > Arthropoda > Arachnida > Ixodida > Ixodidae > Amblyomma > Amblyomma maculatum. The sequence goes on from JAJIZL010029624.1 coordinate 14,065, forward strand.
TTTGCTAAGCTGAATTAATGCGTTGAGTACTTTATTTTAGCCACTAATATAGCGCTATTACGTGTCAATTTTAAAGAAAGGCCGCAGTGACGCGATTCCTGTAGAATTTGTAAGTGAAATCTGTAAACCTTACAAATCTATCCATATATATGATCTCTTGCAGGTTTTATTCAAGCTACATTACACCTGCTGCGCCCCATAGCTTGAGCCAAGGGTTATAAATAAACCATTAGAAACAGACGATGGAAACCGGTGGTGCATTGCTGGCAGCCACTTAGGACAGCGCTGAAAATTTTTATTTTGTACGTGGGGAAGTGAGGTTATTCGCTTCAAGTACTAAATATTCACTTTAGACAATAAATAGGGCTTACAGAGTCGGGGCGCACGTTCGGAAACCCCTGTTTCAATATTTGCGGTTAGAAACCTCATGTGTACCTTTTTTTCCAGCTGTAGATAAATTCCGGGTTATGTAGATACCGAAACCGTTACCAGCCCATTCGCGCACCTCAACTGTGCTGCTCACAACATGATTTTGAGCGGACAAAACAACCTGCCGCTATGATTGCTAGCCCCATGCATGAGTAAGGGTGATATGCTGGCGATGGTTGCTTCGCGTCGGCCCTTTGGCGCACATGAAGGCTCGAGTTACAATGAGCGCGCCGAACTTTGCAATGCGGATAATGACTACGAAGCGGTAAGGATATAAATGAGTTTAACAGTATTTTTCAGCTGTAAAATACAAATACAGTCTTGTTGGACGATGTGCTGGCGCGGACGAAGAAACCATAGGCAACTTGTAGGTCTAACGCTACACAGGGCTGTCGAGCCAAGCCAAGTCCTCAATTGTATTGTCCGGGAATCAGATTTCTGTATTTTCGTGGTTTCCTATTGTATCTGGCGTTCAAAATGCAGACGTGATGGTTCTTTATCGCTAGTAATGAAACGTGGTTTGTGCCGGTACTCTTCAAAGTAGCAACACCATTTATTGTGTAAGTCATTAATCAGTAATTTAGGTAAATAATGTCAATAAGGATTCCAAACAAAACCTTTTCTGTGGCGCTGAAGGTAGCTTCCAGCAATATATATCTGGTTTCCTTTGCCTGCCTCCGAAATGTTTTTTTTTTTATCCCGTGGGTCAAATTTGCTTGGACAAGCAGTATATGTGTAAAAATGATGCACCTGTGAGCTACCCGTTTAAGTGAGCTCCCGTTTAAGTGAACTACCCACAAAACCAGTCAAAAGCGTATATCAGCTAACCAGCGGCCAGTGTAGCAGTCGTGGGCTTAGATCGCATGTGTATATTATATCTAGCCATTTAAAAAAATGCAAATGGTCGCCGAACATTCTCTTGGTAACGATATTTAGTATAAACTGTTTGCACATCGCAGAAAGCGTAGGAGCGGCAAAAAACTAGCGCGCCAGTCATATGCGGAGACAGCCGATAATCAAGCACTAATTCCTAGTGACTGGCTGTCTCAGCCGTATTGCTGTGGAGGCGATCAAAATGCAACAGGCACATGCTATGCAATGTATGTGCGTCTTTCATCCTAATAAACCCAAGGCAGCTGAAACTAATCTGGAACTCATCAGTATAGTGTTTCGCATTGACCATAAATTTCGGTACATGAATCCTGGAATTTTCTACATCTTCCTAAAATAATGCGCGCGATTTTATATGCCTCGTAATAGTGTTGTAAATTTTGTTTCCTCATTGTTTTTGTGCAGGTGCCATTTGCGAAAAAGTTGGGGTGGACGATTTGGAGGCACACGCATTTATTCGCAGGTGGCTGCCTGATTCCTGTGACAGAGGGGGTTGAAGAAAAAGGCGTTATGCTGAAACCTCCCCTGGCGAACCAGGCATGCCACCTGTGAATGCAATTGCAGGGTCAGCCCCCTCACTACGCCTATGAGTGTGCCCTCCAGCTCCCTGGCCCCTTCCACTTTCCGAGAGCCCGCCCTGCCCTGACCAACCCTGCCACTGCCCCGCTAACTGCTGCTGTGTGTGCCCTCAGCGCTGGCTAGTAACAACTGCCGTCTATAGTAACAACTGCAATAAATATTATCTTTTTGTGAACCATGCCCTTGTTTTGTGAATATCTACTGGTTGCTCATGAGCGACAATTCGAATTTATATGGCCACGTCTATTTGAAAGGCCATTATTGTCCCAGCAAGTTCGATGTGCTGTCACGAATATGGCTAGAATGAAAAAGGCTGCATTTTATGGCCTGCACAGGCAGTGCCACAAAATGTGTAATCTTGACATCATCAATGGCACATGAATGGAGTAGCCGGTGTACCCATAAATCATTGGATTAATATTGGTATCGACATTATGCGGCATGAATGGAGTAGCCAGTGCACCTGCAATGGCTAACCATTGGTATGATATTGGCATTGACAATGGGTCATCAATGGAATAGCTGGTATTAAACAAATATTGGTAATACAATGATGGTATAATGCTGGACAGTATTGGCAAGAATCATGGTGCATGAATGGAAAGTCTAATATTGTGCCTACATTGGTGGCTCCAGCTTGTTTGAACACTGGACCAATCTTGGAACGAAAGATGGGCCAAGAATGGAGAATGTAGTAAAATGCCCAAATGCCAATATCAGTCCAATATTGATGCCATTCTTTTCCAGTGATGAACCATTGTTGGGCCAATGCTGGTGTGCTGCTTGGGGATTTCCCTCGGCCTGGTGGTCGGCTCTCCTGGGGTGAAATGCTTGGGAAAAGGGGTCATGAACCAAAATGTTGGTTAAAGAAAAAAGGGCCACATAATGGGCTTTTGCCGCACAAGGCGGACCTATTGTTGTCCGATGGCGCAACTGATCACTGCCACATCGGCGCAAATATTTGGGACCTATGACCCCTTTCCCAAACATTTCACCCCAAAGAGCCGAGCACCAGATTGGGGGAAAGCTTGTACTCACTGAAAAGCCGGTGGGTACCCGGCGGCACCAGGGATCGAACCTGGTACCTCCCGAACACGAGGCGGATGCTCTACTACAAGGCCACGCTTCGGTGGAACGAGAAGAAGAACAAAGAGGCATTATTAAGAGGATTATTTTTTACAATATTCCCTACACAGACCGCAATTAAGAAAGTGTACAAACGGTGAAACAGCAGGATATTTATTGTTTGAAAGAATGGCCTGCTTGGTTCATTATACGAAAGTTTTGTATCATTATTTGTACAGCTAGTTTTTAGAGAAGTACATAAGTGTGCGATTAGTAGTGAATCCATGAACTGAAAAATCAGTTGAAACATTTTTCTGGAGCCAACAGGTGTCCAACGTAGGCGAAGAGGGGGCAATTTCAATTGAATATATATATATATATATGTATCGATTCTCTATAGTGATAATAGTTGAACGGCGCTTTGCTGATTTCTGCTTTATAAGGGGTGTTTTATATATGTATTTTTTCGGGCAAGAAGAATAGAGAGAATGTTGCCCAAGCTAGAATCCCCGCAATACCCATTTACAAAATACCTGGTGAGCGGCACTAGTTTTTCACTGGCGCCACAATAAATTTCTCTTGAAGATACTAAAACGAGACGAGCTGCGAGTTCCAATCCTCTACCACTCCTATTTATCACCTGCGGCCAATCATGGCTGAAAGCTCTTGCCACGATCGGTAATGTGAAGTAGGCACAATTTTCAACTT
>JAJIZL010029624.1:17746-30159 GCA_023969395.1 Amblyomma maculatum
AACATTCTAGGAAAACGCAAAGCACCAGCACGAACACAGCGCTCTGCCGTACATCCCTTTTTTTTCTCCGTGTTCGTGCTGGTGTGCTGTTTTTCCCTATAATGTTATTGCAAGACTCGTATCACTCAGAAGTCTTATAAGCCAAGTGACTCTTTACAGAAAACTTGTTTCGAAGGTCACTGAAAAAACGAACTCGCAACGGCAGGAATGCAAATTAGTTTCTATACCACAAATCATTCATGTTGGGCGACGCAGTTTCAGTTCGCGTTTTTTGTTTGAAGTTTTCTACTTCTAACTTTCTTTAAGACTGGAGATAGACGGTTAGGATATATCCAAGAAACTTGTGTTCGCCAGCTGAACGCTGCATAAAAATATCCTCTTCTGAAAATACAACTGTTATGTTGACATTAACATCAGTAATGAATGAAGTTGTGCCACATGTATCATACATTTGACAGATCTTGTCTAGCTGCATTTTGGCCTATAACCTTCATTATTGTTGAAGCCAGCTTTTGGATCAAAATGCTAAGAATTGACTGGTATGCACGACGGTAGCCGTCAGGGAACCCTGTGGCATTGCATTTTACTACAACCAAATAGTAGACTTCAAACGACGAAAAAAATATCGCTTTATTTTTGTCAGAAACCTGCACTCATCACTCCATCTAAAAACCTCTTAGCTAGCCTTAATCTCAATTCGATTACATCGTCCATCATTATTCACCATCAGAAGCCTTCAAGATCAGTACGCGCAGCAATACATCTCTAGAAAAATCATATTTAAACCTTCTGTGACGTTCTCATTATGCAAAAGCGATAGGTTTGAAGTGAAATGAGCAACAGTGATGATAAAACAGGTTGTCTTTATCACATCCATTAGCGTGACATCACATCCGCATTATTAGCGTGCCGATGGATGTTTTTTTTTTCTTGTCCAACAGTGATGCCGATAATTATAACGAATTAAGATAAAATGCATTTCCCCAGTACTAATCAAATCAACCGAAGCGTTGAGCGGTAAGGACCCTTATGCAGTACCCTGCCTTTCACGTCCGATTATTCCTTATGTGCAACTAACTTGGATGTTATGCTACAAAAAAAATTATTTTCATTTTCTTGTGGCAACTTTCATAGCCATAACTAGTAAAGTGCCTATCAAGGAAGATTAGCGGTCAGTAGGGAAACCTTTTTTAGCCTGCTTATATGCAATTATTCAACTGTTTTCTGCACTTTGTCTTTCTCTGCACCTACCGACTTAAGGCTAGACATAGTTCGTTACCATGCAGCCGGGAGATAGAAAGCAGTGCCATTATGATGGTCGTTCACCCAGCTTTACTCCAGTGACTAAATCTCTACCAATGCATGCAAATTTACCCACCCGCATTTGAGAGAAGATTTCTAAACACAGAAAGTATTCTTGCATTCTGTCTCTGCTTTACAGGGATAATAATCCTACCGAAAAGTGTTTCTTGTGTTTATATGGAAGCGAATGTGGCTTCATGCGTTATAAATAAATTCCCAAGCAAGACCCTATATATACTAAAAAGGTCATCGATGGCTCGGGTAACAATGGTCCCAAATTCAACAAAGGAGGCTCAGTGTTCCTTGCGCAAATCAACGGCGATTGTCAACGCTGTCTTCATTATTCATGGAATCTTTAGTGTAACGTGGAAATATTGCCAGCTTGCATATTAGCAGGCCGCAACAACGTAGACAAAATTATTCAACTGAATCGCGTCATTTTACAAAGCAATAAATACCATCTCGAAAGCATCCTCTACATATTTTAGCTTCTAACAAACGGTCAGCCTGAGTTCTGACTCACTGGTGAGCATCGTTTTAGTGTCAGTTATCGGGGGAAAACCACCTCACCAGGCTACCTGAACAGGTGCAGGACTTTCTGCTGCGGGTATCGCCATTGAATTTATGAGTGGCAAAGCCTCCAGCAACTTCGTCTTTGATGTTCACAAAGCAATCATTTACTGCTCGTAAGCTTCTCTTTTCGGTAGGTCCCATGAACAGTTTGACGAGAAACCAGATATACTAATCGAGCTACCATAAAGAAAACTCTCAAATCGTCTGCCAGGTACACAGCTGTGTCGTAGTCGATCAACGCAGGAGGAGGCCACGGTGGCTGTCAATCACGTCGGAGATTATCTGTGAATTCTAAGTTAGATAATAGATGCAATGGGTATCGTCTTCGTCAAGTCACGCTTGACTCCAGCGCCTAAAATTATATGTAGGAATGTGCCTGCTTGGAATTAAGACTGCAGCGCCATTTGACCATGATTTCGTGATTTCGAACGCGATTAGGTTCTAATAACCACGTTCGAAATACTCATACATGGTATCCAATACTGAATGACATGGAAATCCACGAGGTAGGCTAGGGAAACTTTACTATGTTATTCGATCTCTGAAGCTATGGCCTGTAAGTAGTACTCACCTTTCATGCATTGAATATACTACCGTGTCAGTACATTTACCAGTAGCAAAATGTAGTTATCCGATCACTACGACATGACCGTCCTAGTGTTCATAAGCCACCTTCATCTTTCGCACACCTAGTGGAGATCAGCATAACGTCCTATGAAGTACCACGCCACCACCGCTAGTTGTCCAGATATTAGCATGGTTATTTCTTTTGTTTAATATTTGAACAATTCGCCGATATCATCAAAATATATTTGAATTAAATTCCATTTGTACTCCAATGTGTTTCTAAAGCAATGATAGTCTAACATTTGGCCCCAGATATACGCTATTTGTATACGATTTAGTTTTAAGAAACTCCTGCTCATGCGCATCTGTTTTATCATTTAAACTAGCAGCGTCGGTTATGAAGGGCTGCGATACAAGTGCGCTGACGTGAAAACGAAAAGTGCCAGATCAGTGAGTTCACTTGTTCGAGGGTCGCTAGGGGAGTCTGCGCCACCCCTCTGCATAATTCTTGTGTGCATCTGTAGATGAGCAATATTCTTTGTCACTAGCTCTATCCTCTGCGTTACCGACAGCCGTAATAAAAAAAAAAAAGTTTCCTTTAGACTACAAAGCAGCACTCTGGGCAGCAAAGAATTTTATTCTGGCATTATAGAGCACCACGGGTAAACCAGGCGTACGATTTATAACATTTCTTTCATTTCGCCATTCGGCGTGCAACGCAAAAGGTGCTAGAAACCGAAAGTAATTTGATGAAAGGCAAGCTGTGGAGACCGGCCGGCGGCAAGGTGACCCTTGCAATATTGTGCATTGAGAAAGAGGGAAAGGCAAGGTAGAAGCATAGTTCGGGCCCGAAAAGAGGGTGATGACGTCATGTACAGGGAACAGCTTAAGGTGATCCAGATTATACAGGAAACCACGAACAAACTGGGTGGCACTCATCTAGCATTGTCAAAGTGCAGCACATGCACCAAATCTCTTCCACTTGAAGCATCTGTGACACACACTGGCTCGCACACACACACATGTCCCCCATACGGTTGAAGAAAAGACCTCTGCACACTCTCATGTTCGGGCTAATGCGCATGCACTTATGTGGTCCGCACTGTAGGCGCGCTGAGCAGAACATGTTCAAGTGAAAAGGGTACAAGCAAATATTTCATTGCAATGATCCCTCGTTTCCTGTATCTTTTATCCTATAAAAAAGTGGTTGCAAATCACAGTCGCTTAATGTCAAATTAGTTCTGAGCGACAAACACAAATCACTTCAATGTAGGCTGCACTGAAACACATACAGCCTTATTACCGTGTGACCAGCTTTGAGCTCGAGGTTAGGGCTTGTGCGCTGGAGCTTAAAACACCATTTATGAGCGCAAGGAGTACATGTGAAGCCGGAAGCTCCCCTAACAACGATGCGCTTTTCTCTATTCTGGCCGCTAGGCGACATTGAGTATTATCTCTCCAGTTTTCAACTGTCAAGTGAGGTGTGCTATATTTTCCTCCTTCAGGGCGTGAATGCAACGCATTGTATTTTAGAGAACGCGGAAACATTGACAGTGTTTACGGATTACCAGCTTTTTTGTTTCTCGAATTTCTTGTTGACTCTAGACCTTTTCGGCACCGTACTCGTATTATTTTCTATGAACAGCGTTTCTTGTTTTGTTTTTATATCTTTAGGGAATGAGAATGATATGCGCGTTAGAATGCTAGTTGTCCTTGCAAAATAATATGTTATTGCGACAATTCGTTGTAGACTGACAGTGGAGCCCTCTACAGCAGTCGCTTTTAATATCCTTCAATTTCCGCATATTCAGCTCAGATTTTTACTGGTTCTTAACTTTTTTAGGTAGCAAATGCTTATTTTCAAATACCTCCAGTGCTTCCTTCTAACAGTCCACACTCGTGTCAATTTCATTTGATTGTTTCGACCGATCATAAATTGGATTATTCATACTTGTCGTCTAACAATTTTAACAGTTTTTAACAATTTTAACAGTTTCTAACAATTTTAAAGCTTCCAAGCATTTAACAAATTCATTCTCCATTGATTGCCTCTAAGGCTGAACATGCGTAGCATCTGACGTCAAATTTTATTGGCTGCTGTGATCGGCAGTCAAATGATCATCTACAATTATTTCATAAAGTCGATTGTGAGCGTCAATAAGCATGCTTCCTTTGGCTCATTAAAGAAAGCATGAGAATACAATAAAATAATTAAAATAAATGCGTAAAATGAATAATGAAGTCACCATATGCATACAATGAAACTAATTATGCAGTTCCTAAGAAAGCGCACATAGAGTGAGTCCCGATCACAAAGGACAGCTTGCTGGCAATTTACCGATGTCCTTCATCCAAGAAAATAACGAGGCGGAAGCCTCACATTTTTTCTTTCTGGGAGTTTTAAATGTCAGCACTACACAATAAGATGCAAATTATCATAACCAAATGGGGCTCAATATTCTATATGCAAATGTCCAGACCAGAGCGTGCCATCATGAACGAATACGACGGGAGTGTTAAACAGTCGTAGCATTCTCGTTTCAATATAATAGAATATTGATGAGACCTATGGGCTAGAGTTCAGGTAAATAAATCGTCACGTTATATTACTTTGTTTTGGGATAATCAACAGAGCTTTTGCGCGGGTTATGTCCACACACAGGTAAACATTTCCTGCGCTAATGTCAGATTGCAATGTATAAACCTTTTTTGCTACTCCTATAAATCCTGTCGTCCACAGTAGTGCAACAGTGTATAAATGAATGCTCTTCAGTCAATTCTTCCATTGCACAAATGAATTCTGCTTCTTGTTATGAGCAGGACAAAAAACACGCACATAAATGTAGCGTATGATATGCCTTTGACACAAAAATATTTATGTTAAAGGTCTAATTATGCATAACAGCACGACGCACATAAATTTGGGTGACATACTCCACTTCCATTTTCTGCCGTACTTCTTGTTTCCCCCTGCTTCAAGCTGTGATCTCCACTGCGCACGTGACAGTTTGCTAAAAGTAATACATAATGGGTTACAAGAAACACTTGGGATGGACTCTCCATCTTCATCTCAATAGTAGCGCATTTACCATCGCCTATACAATACATGTTTATTATTTTATAATTTTTGCGAAAAAAAAGGCAAATTGCTTTTATGAAAGTAACGGTGCAGTATGTCACACTTCTCGGCGAACATCTGAGTTGTGCCGGGAGGGAAGTGAGGAAGGCGGAAATGGAAGAAGAAATAGAGGAAGAGGCGCCGTAGTGAAGGTTTCCGGAATAATTTGGGCCAACTGGTGATCTTTAACGCGTGCACTGACATCGCAAAGCACTCGGACGCCTTTGCGTTTAGCATCGATGTAAACGGGGCCGTAGTGACAGGGTTAGAACTCGGGTACTCCAGATCAGCAGTCTAGCTTTTTAACCACTGAGCCATCGCGGTGGATATTTTTTGATTAAGCTGCTTTTTGGTGAAAGGTAAGCGCAATCTGTGCTTCACCTTTTGTTGGACACCTACACTTACAATGAAAACGATAGACTCAGAAGTACATATGTCTTCAGTTCGAATCCCTGTCGCAAACTAGCTCATATTTTGACCAACTGATGGGTGCTCAATAAGGAGAAGAATGGCATGTAACCACCCTAAACGCTGAACAAATAACTGTTGGTCAAAAATTTAGGCATGAAATCCAATTTGTCTGCAAGATGCTTTTTCATTTTTTGCTTCAGGTAATTTGCCCTTTACAACACGACAACACCGACGCAGGCCTTTCTGCGACACGAGGTCCTTTCGCTATCGGGTAAAAACTATGGCTCAGGCGTAATTACACCAGGTTCGCTTATGTGATAAAAAAAAGAAACACTTCTTTCTTCATGGTATGCTGTTTTTCCGATTTCGCCTGTATATCTCGCCTAGTAAAGAAACCTGCTTGGTTGTGTTTCCTATATGCGATTAGAGCTGCGTCATTTGCGAACTTTAGCTAGCCAGGTTAAGCAGTCCACTCATTACATGTTTTGATCACAATATATACACTACACAACACGGCAGTACTTGTTGCACAGAAGAGAAGAAAAAAATAAGTTTAATAGCCCTTTTCATGCGTTGAGGCCAGTGTTGTACAGTTTAAGAACAAAAAACGTAATCTATAACAATTACAATTACTCCTTCTGAAATTTAATTGGTTACCGTGGTAAATTACAGCCCCAGAATAGTAAGTGAAGACTATAGAGCAGTAATAAATTAATATTAGACTATCTTTCTTTGAATTTTATTCCCATAATACAAACCCGCTGTAAATGCAGTCAGCTTCTGCGGCCTGCATGATATTTTTAAACATAATTTGACAAACATAATATTTGTTACATTTTACGAGCCGTTTAGAGGCCGCCTAACTCCTTCGTAGAGCTGTCCCTAAATCGAAAAAAAATATATATATATATAGAGCGCAATATAAATCGAATGATAAGCTCATCTTGACCGGCAATTTTAATACCAAAAACAGAGTGGACACAGTTTCTGTATTCCACTTACATCATTATTACAAATATGCTTTATATATTCACTCCCTTTAATATGTTCAAGCTAGTTAAAGAATTTAATGAATTTCAAAATGATTCGCGTTCATTACCTGACATTTCTTTTAAATAATCCTGTCAAAGAAAACATCGAGTGCTATGTAACGGCCGGTATTTATGATTCCAAATCTCTTGTACTATATATCATAAATTCAAATTTTGATCGCCGAAGCATTCTCAGGTTATTTCCTCATTTTTTATAGAATATAAATCACGTGTATATGCGCTTGATATTCATTCTGGTCCAATTGAATATTTGAATAGCAATGCGCACGATTTATGTCCATTTCGCAAAGGTTTTTCTCCCAGTGCATTGAATGATTTGTTCCTAATTTTCTAATAAATTTTCAAAATGTAACCCTAAGGCCACATGTGCAACATAACGCTCAAAAAGGATACTAAAAAACAGCAAGAAAAAAAAGATTAGGAGTATAGGAAAGAGTTCCCTTAAAATCACTGACGAAAAATCATAAAAAGAACTGCCGTACGGCCATGACGAGGAAATATAGTTTTGCACTCAGCTACCCTTCTTCATTAAAATATCCTCTGTGAAATTCTTGAGGCACACAATTCCAGCGTCACAATTAAAGATACATTTAAAGTAAATATCATGTGTGTGAGTGATGATGCTATGGGCTTTCAACGATTATTGAAAATCGGTATTTATGCGGGATAACGGCTCTCTTTTTCCTCGTACACAAATATTTCCTCAATTCGAGACGTTGTGATTTTCGAGGCAGGTGCTCAAAATTTATTTTTCAAGCCTGACATCAAAAACATTCCGTACCAGATTGCATTCGCAGTGCCTTTATGAAGCATTATGTAGAGTGGTGTTCTAAGTATTAATACACCTTGTGTAGCAAAACATTGAACAAAGGCTCCCTACCGGATGCTTGAATTAAACGACTTCGTAAAACTGGAGCCAAAATATCAATTCTGAATTACCGTCGAATATTATTACCCTCAGAGCATCCAAAGCTTTAGAACACATTATTGATAATCATGCAGCAGGTTTTACCGAACAAAACGAGTTTCTAACTAATGCCCAGTACTACTTTAGTTAAAGCTTTTGCATCGGCACTCAAAACCACACGATTTTACGTAAGCAATCAATGAAGGTATTGTTATGTGTTATGTGAAGATATTGTTCGTACGCCAAGGGGATACATTATACCGCCGCAATAAGCGACCTGATGGCGCTGAGCTCTTGCTCGTCGTTCCGAAACATCTGTGCTCCACCGTCCTGGAACAATTTCATGATGATCCCACCGCTGGACATCTTGGCGTGTCTCGCACGTATGACAGCGTGCGCCGACGTTTTTACTGGCCGGGCCTCTATCGCTCAGTTTAACATTATGTGGCCGCAAGTGAGCTGTGCCAGCGTCGGAAAGAACCATCCGCGTTGCCATCAGGACACCTACAGCCAATATCCATCCCGACTGACCCGTTTTTGCGTGTTGGTGCTGATTTGCTTGGACCCTTCCCGGTCTCTGCGTCGGGCAACAAATGGATCGCCGTAGTGACCGACTATGCTACGCGTTACGCCATTAACCACGCGATCCCAACCAGCTGCGCTACAGACGTCGCTTATTTCCTCCTCCATGAAGTGATACTACAACACGGTGCCCCTCGTGAACTACTCACGGATCGTGGTCGCTGCTTCCTCTCGAGAGTGGTTGACGAGCTACTTTGTGTGTGCACCGTCCGCCACAAATTTACCACCGCCTATCATCCTCAGACCAACGGCCTGACAGAACGCCTCAACCGTACGCTCACAGATATGTTATCAATTTATGTCTCCGGTGCCCATCGGGATTGGGACATTAATCTACGCTTTGTAGCATTTACCTATAACTCTTCTCGTCCTGATACCGCTGACTATTCTCCCTTTTATCTGCTCTATGGCCGACACCCATTACTCCCCTTTGATACATCGCTACCCACTACTGATGCCGCCACTAGTACTTACGCTCGTGATGCCATCTACCGCGCTAAAGATGCTCGCTACATTTTTCGCTACAGGCTCTTTGCCTCCCAAGGCTCCCAGCAATCCCATTATAACAGTCGCCATCGCGATGTGCCCTACGCCCCAGGCTCTTTCGTTCTGCTCTGGCCCCCATCACGCCGGGTGGGCTTGTGCGAAAAACTTCTACCGCGCTACACAGGCCCATACCGTATCTTGCGCCGAGTCACCGACGTCACATACGAAATCGAACCTTTGATCCCGAAGTCGTCTGCATCACAAGCTTCCGACATTGTGCATGTGACACTACTCAAGCCGTATTATTCACGCCCTGCTTCGTTTACCTAGAACGCACCGGGACTGTGCATCTGCGACGGGGGTAATGTTATGTGGTGTACAGAGGTGGGCAACCTCATGAGATTTCGACCTCATGAGGTCAACCTCAACCTCAAAATGACCTCAACCACACGGTGTGAGTTGAGGTTGAGGTGAGGTCGGCGGCACCTGAAATATTTTTGAGTGAGGTCGAAAATGAGACCTCAACATCATGCGTGAGTTTGAGGTTGAGCGAGGTCGTAACTTAGTGAGGTCGGCTTGTGAGGTCGAAGTTATTGTTTCCCACAGCGAAAAAATAGCCGGAAAAACACCTTTCATAACGCCCGCCGTGTACACTCTTTTGGCTACCAACGCGCACGTAACGAACAGTTTGCATCTGTGCGTTTGCGTTCGACACAAAAAAAAGGAGGGGTGGGCGTAAAGTGCAGCGCGGCAAACGAGTGGGGTTGGACGACGGCTGCAGACTCGAAAGAAGGTGAAACAAGATCCCGCCACCATTCCGAGCCAGTTTGGGAAGTGAAGAAAGTCTGCGCAAACTCGAAGGGTTTCCAGACCTACGTGGGTATGTCGACTTCTCGAAAAAAAAACAAGCAAGAATAGTAGAAAAGAGGGGAGCGCAAGATTCAGCAACCAAGGAATTGCTTGGGGAGGATGGCACGAGAGAGGAGGTTTCAGAGAGGCATATGGAAAGAACAAGGATGCAGAAGAGACGAGAGGTAAATGGCTTGACGAGAAGTCACCCACGAAGACTGTATATTAGTAAATAAAATATGCTTTTGCTATTGTATATGGTACAAGTTAAAACGAAAGAAAACAATAGGACGGTAGATCGTAGTTGTATCAGTGCAATCCACTCTTTTATTATTATTATTATTATTATTAGACATTAAATTAACCCTTACATAAAAATATAAATTTATTGTGCCCTTCTCGAAGAATCACTGTAGAACAGACAGGTGACTGATGACTGCTTGCAGTCATTCTCATACCCTATACGTGAGCTTGCGTCTTTTTTATTTACATGTTTGTTTATGGAGGGCCTCCCCTCCGTTTTACAGCTTGCAGCCAAAGTGACGGGCGCGCCTTTTGTTCGTAATCTGGCTTCTGCTCTTTCGGCTCCGCAGCCGGTGTCCGATCTCAACTAGCGGACAAAGCGCGGACCCGGGAACCCCTCGGCATTTCTTGGAAAGTATTAGCGCATATGCGCGCCTCTGGGAGTTTGTGAGTTTTAGGTATTTTAAAGTGCGTTTCTGTCAACGGGGCCGAGAGTTACAAGGACAGTGGCAGTGTGGGCGAGAGAGCGAGTTGTGTGCGCGGTGCTCGAGCGTGTGAATGCGCGAGTGAAGATCTGCGTCTCCTCTTCTCTTTAGTTTTTCAGTACACTTGGACCACTCCTATTTTTCCTCACTTCTTGTTTTCGTTTTGTGGTCACTTGCCAGTGCCCCCTCTGTGTGCGCCCGCGTTTACTCACAACCGGCCGCTTTTCTGCGGTACGGCCAGTCGTCACCCTTCCCCCCCCCCTCCTCCTAAGAAAAAAACAAAAAAAATCAGAAAAGACAATTCTCAGATTCTTTCTCTCGCAACATCCTTTTCTTTTTTTTTTGCTTCTTTAGCTTTTGGTTGTGCGCTATACCTCCGACTGGCGTATTCCTGTTGGTCTAAAGAAATATAGACAGGCCTTTCTCGCTTCTCGGAACGCCGCGGCGGCTGCGGGGACTTCTGTCGCTTGTCGACCATGCAGGCATCTCATCGTTTCGCAGGAGGGAAACGCTAGTCAGCGTTCAAACTCTGCTCTTCCTCCCTGCAGACGCATTGCCACCCTGCTCACCACCCGCTAGTCTTCCTCTCTTGACGAATATTGTGCAGTCGAAGAAAAACGAAACTCCCGTAGCATGAGTTAAGTGTTCGCGCTTCCTTCTCCTAGTGGGCGTGGTTCTCTCGTCGCGACTAGAAGCTGGTGTCTTAGCCCCAAGTTCTCATCGACACCAATCGTTCCTGGAACGTCTGCTTGGAAGTCGCCCCCAAACGGCGTCGGTGAGCCGCCCGAAATCGGCAAAAAAAGGCAGCATCTAAATGACATTCTGTGTTCTTCGCCATTTAACGTGGCCGTCTTTTTCAAGCGAAGACACGCAGCCATGCCGTGGTCGGCGACTTGCTGTAATTTATGACGGAAGTTTCCGCCCTTTCCAGCTGAGGTCTGCCCTTCTTCTTCGAGGTCTATCGCATTGTTGCGTTCGGCGTCAAGGATGCATGACATGGTTGCGGTTATGGCAGGTGTGGTTACGGCAGATATAGCGAAAAAAATCTAAATATACTGACGATGATGTGTGCGCGCGCAGTTGTCGAATTGACGAAGACATCGAAGGCCATTTCAGTTACAATAGCCACGCAAAAGAAATGAAAAGCATTGTAAACTTGGAATGCATTCACTGCGACAAGAAACTGTGTGGACAAGGAAACCAGCTTTTGAGCTTCTCTTGGCATCTCAAGGTAATGTGCGAATTATCCCTAATCCAACGTATTATTTCTTTAACTTACATCAATGATAAAAGGAATGTTTTGGGGCTTCAAATTCACCGTTAGTTATTATAAGTAGAAGGGAGGGTAATATTTCCAATAATTTGTCACGGCATTTGTTCTATACAGCACAACCCACTCGTCAGGATTATCGAAAGTAGCGCAATGTCAAAAGTCAAGCACGCTTTACCTTTTCGTAACTAAGCGTCTCTGCATATGGCAACATTTTGTTCTGTCCGCCTCTTGTGATAAGTCCCACGTCAGAAGTCAGTTTGATAAAAGAATGTTATGGTACTACAACTTCCATATACACGCAAGTGGTCGATCTACTTTTTTTTTGTAACAGAGACGTTACACTGAAGAAACATTAGATTGTTTGCGATTTTGTCATCCGATTCGATTTCAAATCGTAGGAAAATGTCTTCACCAAAAAATTACGACTTGCTTGTCACGTCGAAACACTATTTCACGGTCACAGATATTTGCGACGTTTCACTGCAGACCTTCGGGAGTTCGCATCCAGCAGCACCAACGACACATAAGCATTACAGCGGGAATTAGGTCAAAAGTCACCATATCA